>JAQGAV010000488.1:0-32000 GCA_034691345.1 Phasmarhabditis papillosa
CGTCTACCTTACTAACTTGAAGTTAGACTCGAACAACAACTAAATTAGTTACAATTAGGTCATACATACTTTGTAACAGTGTAGGGTTAATTTCGATATTTCCAATATCAATAGTAAGAAAAGAGTACTCAGTATACCTTATGGTACCCTAGGGGTTGAAATGTTGACCGGCTCTTACCTCAGCGGTAGACTAATAAATACATACCCCATTGACATATATCTTAGTTTCAAAAGAAATTCCGTTCCCTTACAAATTCAAAAGTTGAAAAGCTCGTAGAATCTGTTTAGAGTTATCAATCTTACAAAATCCGATAAATTGTTCTTTTTCCAGGTTTATTCATCCGTTTTTCGTAAGAAAGAGAATATTTCTTGCCAAAATGGTTATGTTAAATGTAAAAGAAAGCATTCTCACCGTCTAAATTGTGACAATGGAATATGTTGTATTAACAAAAACAGACAATGCAACTGCAGGTATCTTCTAAATATTGTTCATCTCTTCTCATAGTCCATTTTTAGGTGTGATCGATTTTTTCACGGTCCCACCTGTAGCAACGTTGACTACTTTGCTGTGAACACTGCCTACAACAAAATTACTTCTGACGATTCCGAGGACGGATTCTCTTCCAATCCAGAAATGTCCGACGATGGTCTTAGGAATAGGACTAAACCCATTACGCCAAAACCCTCCTGGGTGTTAATTATGTCCGTTACCGGTATAATTCTAATGATCTCACTAATTGTGTATATTTGTTTTGAAACTGGACTTTTTTGGAGTCTATTATTTCTAGTAATCGCTTTTCTAAGACCCTCGGCTCGACCAATGGTACAACAGCAAATTCTCTTGCAATTAGTTACTGAGGTTTAATCATTTAAACTTTACACTAAATCGATGATTGGGTATCGATGGTTTTTATGACCGTTTACTCTTCTTCTTTGTATTTGTCTAATATAATTCTAGAAATTATTTACACTCTTTTTGACTCCTTGTTTGGAGAAATTAAAAATGAGTAAACATTTTTATGGGTATACTGTAAGTTCTCTGAATCGATGAAAAAGAAGTTAAAAACTCTAGCACTAAGTAAAAGTATTGCCTTATGCATCTAACAAATACTTGTCTCTGATTATTACTTGTCATTTGCATCTACTGGTATTACATATTCCATATGCTATATATCTTTTATAAGAAATGTTTTGCTTTAATTATATGTAGCAACAAGTATTTTATAACTATGTATCAATAAAGCTTACATTTATCTGATGACATACAATAAAGATATTTTGCTCTTCTTCATTGATGTTTGTGGACTGAACCCGAAAAGACCAAAGGTCACGGACTAATGCCATAGTTTTGCCATCTTTAATCTGAAGAAAGCCTAAGATAATAAACTATATTGAGCAAATCTACAGAGTACTCTCAGAGCCCCAACATGGTATCATAAGTGGTAGCGTTTTTGAATGAAAAAGTATGTGATTGCCGTTCCGAGGGTTACTGTAGACTGGTTGGCAAGCAATAAGTCAGAAACTCTATTAAAGGCTCATACAGGAACTATTTTGAAGTTTATCTTAAAGTTCCAGTGGTTGTAGGAAATATTAGAAAATATTTAAAAAAATAGTTTTTTGAAATAGTCATAACTCGCTAGAAATAGAAATATAAGTAAAAATTAACAAAATTCGCATTTGGACTCTCACAATACTATCAGTTAAAACATTGAAATGAACAACAAATTTTTGGGTGTAAGGTGCTTTTGATTTTCCTTATTTTGCTTAATATTCAAAGAAATTATAAAAACTCCGTTTAGTAAGAGTCAAAGTAAGACAGAAAATTCCGTTTTTAATCTATATATTTTGATTGATTTTAGTCTTCCAGAAGCATAAATACGAATTTTATATGGGAACCACTGTCGTTTTCATACAAAAAGGAAAGCAGATTATTTTTTTAAATTGTAAACATGCAGTTTGTGGTTGCTCTGTTAGGCATTGTGCTCCTTTCATTAGTTCAGGTAAGTTAAAATGTTTTAGAATTGGCTATTTCATTGTTAAACCTAGGCCTACGGCTACGAATATACTAATCGGGTGCAATATTCTAATAAACGGGAGTATATTTTTCCTAAATTGAATTCTAAACAATAACACCGCTGGTATTTATATACCTAGTTGTGATCCGTTTAATAAGTAAGATTCAATTCAAGCAGGGTTTGTACTTCGGTACTGACAAGTACTGAAAAGTTATTTAAAAAAGACTCGCTATAAACCATGAATATGTTTTTTTAGGCCGCTCCACTGAACCAAGTATCCCGTCAGAAGTATGTGTCTCCACACGGAATTTGCAGTTTCTTGATCAAACATCAGACTGAAACAGAAAAATGTTTCTACGAACGGTAGGTCTTGAGAGAAAGTAAAAGTAATTTACTTTCTATCTGGTTAGTTATCACTATTACTGTATAGTACTATGTATTGCTTTACTTTTAATGACTACCATATGCGTAACTTCCCTAGAATAACTCAATTTAGATGTGATGGTACTCGTCACTCAATAATCCCATGTGACCTAGTCAATGATGTCGATTTCCATGATTTCCTCAGAACATTGAAGTTCCAAAATATCGAAGAATTTCAAAGCAAACACAATAGCAAAAGACTAAAGTAAATCATTGTTATTATTATATTAATAAATAAGTTTTTTAATCGGATTTGCGTAATATTTTTGTCCATTCATTAGCAGGACTAGTTTCTTTGCATACAAATGTGATAAACAACTAAATTGATTTTACACATGTACTTTATACTTTGAACCTGGTATAATCGGATTCAAAACGAATAACGGAGTGTAGAAAATTATTTACAAGCAAAACGCAATTACGTACTAGCATTTTGGCCTGAAAATTATTTTCTAAGTTCTAAAGTATCATTGTATCTCTAGTCACGGAAAAGTTATTCTAATTTAAAGAAAGAAATACAGTAAACTTCTGACTGGCCGGGAATTGAACTCGGGTCGCATGTGACAGTCGCGGATACTTACCGCTATACTACCTAGAACCTGGCTGTGCATATCTCAGAAACATATATATGAGATCACAGGCCAATCGCTAATTTCATTAGATATAGCGATATGGCCTGCAAAAGACCAAACTATAGTTCTATTTAGAATTCAACTCTATTCTGACTCTTTTCAATGAAAGTCGTAACACGGAAAATGTTTTCTTCCGCAAAAGAAGTTCCGTATTAGTTTTTAACAGAGATTCACAATCAACTTTCCAAGATTGTTTCTTGTTTGTTTTCTAATTATAAGTAAAGTATTCCATATTTTCTAGCAACAATTTAGTTTGTTTTGTGTAGTTGTGAATGTTCTTTGGTGGTGTGATCAATACTAGCGAGAGCGGTGCTGAAAAATAGACACCACTCGGCACCGCCGTCACCTCACCGATAAAATGCCATGGTGAACGTCAATTTTTCATTAAAAAATGTGTACAATTATGCCCAACCTATTCTTTATTATTCTCTAAATTTTCGCAGAAGCAGTGTTGCAATCCGAAGAGTGCAAGATACCAAATTGTAACCGACTGGAACAATTTATTGACTGTACTCATACACGCAACAAATAATAATGTAAATCAATATTGTTACTTAGTCATTATAGTGGCCTATGTTGTATTGTAAACATATTCTATTCTATTCTATTCTATTGAACTATCCACTCCTTAGCCATCAGTGTGAAATTCAAAGTAATTGCGTTAAATTCAGGATGTGTATGATGGTTATCTACTAGTTATAATGGTAATTTTGAATTGTTTAATTATCTGTTATATTCATTGTTAATATCACCCCACGTGGTCTGTTCTCTGCAGTTTCACCGCCCCCTTTCCAACATAAACACAGCAAAGTTGTCAAGGAAATTGTTGTCACAGAGTATCAATGCTCTCTATTTCAATGTAACAACCATGTACAGTTTCATTTATAGACTATTTTCCACTTTCAAATGCCATAACATTTCTTGTATAATTTTACTTCAATTCGGACCTCCCGTCCCGTTTAATAAGTTTTAAGATTTTTAGACTTTTCGTACAATGAAAATTTTGCTACCTTTAAGAAACTTATAATTTGTGATCCGTTTTTATAAAATGTGGGACAAATTCTACAAATGTCATGCGTTATGAAGGATTGAAACATGATTATATAGCTTCTTATAATGGACGTATATCTACTATTCGAGCTAGAAACAATCTTTTTAAGGGGAATATTCTTAAAAGGCAATTAAGGGTGAAACCTTTTATCTTTATTTCTCACTTCATTTTGTTATCTTTTAATATTTGGATCATATTTCTTCTTTCTTTTATAACAAAACTTGTCGGTCTTCAGTCTAAGCTTGAGAGAAAGAACCGTCAGGTGTTGTCCGCGTACGTGTATTTTAAACGATACGCTGACCTGATGCTAGACTCTATGTTTTAATTGTCTATAGAACATTCATTTATGTTATTCAGTTTGCTAAGTTCAACTGAACTTCATTAGCTCTATATCCCTTTCTTTTATTACACCTTTCCTATTATATAGTAGAGTTTTCTCTAAAACTATATTCTGTATTAAAAGCTGTGTTTATAGTGCAGTGTCCTGGATAGAGGTGCTGTAGATTAAAATGAATACTTTTGAAGAAAAGGCTCTCAATCCACTGATTTCTTCTTCTTTTCATATTACAACGCTGCTCACTAGTATACGGCGCTTGCAACCTTACCCTAGATGTTTTAATATAAATCTTATGTCATTTGGAATTCTCAACACATTTAAATATATGTATTTGATCAAGTGTTTGTCAATTTTTCTTTATGCACACTTTCAAATTATTCCTATTATTAATATTACAGAAAAATGTCGGAGACCCAACAATATGGTATCGAGACCGACAACATGACCCTACAGCGGTTCGTGCTTCAGGAGCAAAAGAACCATCCCGGAGCCTCTGGAGAATTGACATCTCTTCTCACTTCTATGCTTGTAGCAGTTAAGGCAATTGCTAGTGCTACCCAGAAAGCAGGACTCGCGAAGCTGTAAGTTAATAAATAAATATAATAATTGATAATTAAACATAAACATATCCTTTAACTTCTGCTTCAGTTTCATGCAGTTTTTAGGTTAAATTTTACTTAAAAAGGTATATTCAATAATGTAAATGAACTATATTCAGCTACGGTATTGCTGGTTCAACTAACGTACAAGGAGAAGAAGTAAAGAAACTAGATGTTCTCTCAAATGAGCTTATGATTAATATGCTTAAGTCTAGTTATACCACTTGTCTTTTGGTATCTGAAGAGAACGATGAACTCATTGAGGTAATTACCCCTCATAGTTGTAATATATACCTGAGATACCTTCACCATTAAAATATATTAATATGAATCTATATAAATAGTAACTATTTTAGGTGGAAGAGAAGAAACGCGGCAGCTACATTGTCACTTTTGACCCCCTCGACGGTTCATCGAACATTGATTGTCTCGTATCCATTGGAACCATTTTCGGTATTTACAAAAAGGTAGGTTATATGTTTTGTAAAGTATATAAGTTTTTCATTAACCTCTTACAAAACAAATATAGAATTATAGCAAATGAACTTTTGAAAATTATAATAATATCTTTTTAAAATGAGTTTACATACTTTTCCAATAGAAATCCGCTGGTGATGCAACTCTTGATGATGTGCTGCGTCCCGGAAAGGAAATGGTAGCTGCTGGCTATGCTCTTTATGGTTCTGCTACAATGGTAGTTATCTCTACTGGTAATGGAGTGCATGGATTTACACTTGATCCTGTAAGTTGTACCAAAACATAGCAAAATAATAAACAAATATTATTATGGTATTAGAGAATCCTGCATTTATATTGAACTCATATTGTTAATAAACGATAACTAAAAATACAATGGTAGCTCCAGAAAAAAACTGGGTTGTGTTTTTTAAACAATTGTCAAATAATACATCATAATAAGTAAATAAACAAATACTATGTTGAAAGTTTAAGCCGTTGGAAGCTAGTTTTTCCTCCATTCAGATAAATGAGTTGTATTTTTAGTCAATCGGAGAATTTATTCTCACCCACCCCAATATGAAGTGTAAGTCAAAAGGGTCTATCTACTCGCTAAACGAAGGATACGCAAAGACATGGAGTAAAGGTCTATCTGAATACATTAGAACAAGAAAGGAACCCGAAGAGGGAAAGAAGGTACATATTATTATATCATTCTCCGGAGAATGGCTATTCAACAATTGCATTAGAAAGGGGAAAATGAACAGAAAAAATGTTATTCACATTATTGGGCAAACATATATTTTATTATATTATTTACTATATTATTTGAAAAAAATCTGATGTAACTGTTAGAGAAAGATGGTAACTGTTCCTTTTTTAGGTAATGGGACAGCGTTATGTGGGTTCTATGGTAGCCGATGTGCACAGAACTCTTCTAAATGGAGGAATCTTCCTTTATCCACCAACTGCTTCAGCTCCTAATGGAAAGGTAAACAAACAAATAACATAAGTATTATACAGTCCTTTCTAAACCTAGATGGCTAGAAGACATTCATTCTTTTAATAAAATCCTTATAATTTATGAATTCACGACAAAAATGGGCTAACCTGCCGAAATAATTTTTTTTGTAAGAGTTTGTAAGAAATACTTTGCTTTAGCTGCGTCTTCTTTACGAATGTAACCCAATGGCATTTATCATGGAGCAGGCAGGAGGAGTCGCCACCACTGGAAAGGGAAGAATCCTTGATATTCAACCAACTAAGGTAAAACATAACAAATGTGATTTTATAATTTATATAAATTATAAAGAACATCATTATACTAATAAGCTCAGTTAATAGTACTTTATGTTAGAATAAAAACTATGCAGTTCAGCTTTGACAACATTCAGATCCACGAGCGTGCTCCTATTATTCTTGGATCTAAAGATGATGTTGAGGAATGTCTCTCTTACCTTGCCAAATACGATCAATGAGATATATACAAATAATCTGCCGTTAATTTTGATCACTGTCACCTTTGAATGTAATTATGGGTTGTTAGACTAGTTAATTGTACTTAAACAGTCGTAATAAACAGATTCTACAAATGATAAAGATCGTTGTAAATAGAAGAATATTCATTTAACTAGCTTCAAGGACTAGTATTACTGACGATCGAACCACGGATGGAAATAGTACCTAGATATTAGGCCTCTAACTGAAATTTCACAAATAGGTCATTTAAAGCTTACCAATGCTTAGAAAGAAAAAATAATTCTTTAAAGAATGCTAAGAAGAATAGCGTTGTCTACAGATAATATTACGTATATAGTATTTTTGGCAAAATGATCTAGTACGGAATATAATTGACCTTATCAAGACCACGCTCATTTGCCTCAATCTCACCCGGAGCATGGGTGTGCGGAACATTTTTGGTGTGATGCAGGAAAATTAAAAATATTATATTCATATTTAAATATTTATTCATATTTATTACTAATGTACTAGAAGAATATTTTAACTACATATTTTAACAAGAATACATGAAGTTCCGCGTTCCGCAAACTTTTTCGCGCGCAACTTTTGCGGAACTCAATTTACAAAAAAAGTGCGGAACTTTCGACATAAAGAAAACGCTTTTCAACCAATTTTCTATTTTTTCTTCGAATTTAGTAGTTCAACAATATCAGTGAATAATATAAACAAAATATCCAAATATTTATGTTCAATTTTTAATTTTCCCCCATTACGCCGAAAAAGTTCCTCAAACCCCTGCCCCGGAGTCAGTTTCATGCATTAAATTTCAAGACCTGGATGAAACTAGGATCTTTTCTCCTCTAAACCGAATGCTAGAAAGTAGTCGTCTCTACTTTAAAAATATCCCATAGCGAATACCCAAAGTCATATATGTATAAGCCTTTTGATATATACAGGTTTATAAATACCTCAAGTACTATATAATAGCGATGTTAAACAATCTCTAAAAGGGTATCATCAACACTAAGAATTTACTTCTAACATCTGAAACACTCAAAGAACTATGATTCACCACCTTTTCTTTAGAAATTGCCCATATGTGTGACATTCAGCGATTTGTCGAAAAAGCATCAGACTGACCATACTTCCTTCACCAAAGAGAACAATAGATAATGCCACCGTCTAAGAATTAAATTCGACCAAACTTTCTTCTTTTAAAAGGGACAATATAGCTAGTCCCTATTGGTCATGCATTTCTTGAATGAATTCGGTTTTGTTCAATGTCAAACAGTTATTGTGTAACGTCCAGTTGGGTATATAAGACAAGAACCTAGAAGCCTAGCAAGGTCGCTACTACCACTCGTCAGATGGCGGCCCTTACAAAACTTATATGCGCTTCCGCATTACTCCTATTTACAGTTTATGGTAAAGTTTTATCAAACTAAAGAAAAAGAAAATATGTTTGAATAACTGTTTTTGTGATAGTTTATGATGGAAACACATTGTTTGACAATCTTCCGTCTAATAATCCATTAAACAACATTCTAACTTATGCTAATTGTGCCTAAAAACAGCCTTAACAACTAAAACTGAACAATTTGATCTTTTTAGGGCAGGGACCCCCTGGTGTCCAAGTAGAACGTATTACCTTTACTGGTGATCACATGCCCCCCGCATGGAATATTGTAAGTTAGAGGTGGCCAAAGAGTTTTTGTAAAAGCCTTTATGAGTTTATGAGGCATCCGTACTTTGAACTTTGAAAACGACTGAGAGATGTTATGGATTTTCAGAAACAAGACATTTTCAATAATGGGTCTATTTGTATTTTTTCAGGATGATCCACGAGGTGGCAGAGACGGTGGTTGGAATGGAGGTAAGATGAATTATAAATTCTATTAAGAAACTATTGTATGTTCAAGAAATGTACACTGTTGTAATGTAAAATATAGAATAAGCCTGCAGTAACTAAAAGTTATATTCTAACAAAGTCACACTTATATTTACAGGTTTTGACGGTGGACCACCCAGAATAGGAACCGGTAAGTTGTAAAACCTTCTTGTGAACAACGAGAGTTAACTAACTTCTGCAGCTAAATTGAGTAAAACGGAAGTCCTTTAGATATGCTATTCTACACTTTTTTTGCACAGAATTTTAACTGACAAAAATAAATGTGAATTACATAATCAGTCGAGCACTAAATTACTCTAAATATAGCTATAGTAAGATCCGAGAGTAATAATGGAGTGTTAAAAAGGAATATTGCCAAAAATGGCTCTGGACGTTTTCGAAATATGAAAATATACTCAAAATTGCATAAAAATACGCAAGTAACGCTCTATTATTCCTCTTTAATAGGACTATATTTAATGCTTTATTTTAGGTGTTGAATGGGGTGGAAACAATGGCGGCGGATGGGGAAATGGTGGAAGAGGCGACTGGGGAAATGGAGAGGGAGGATCAGGTTAGCAATTAGAATATCGATAAAGGTTTAAAATATTTATAAACCATACCCCATCGCTCTTGTTGAGAATAGTGTATAAGAGGTCCTCTGACTATTTGCCTTTTTTATAATAATCTTATAAAAGTATTAAGCAGATTTAAAATTGTTAAAAAGGTGTGCTAACTAGAGAATCTTTTGCAGACGGTGGTAACTGGGGTGGATCCGGTGGCGGTCGTGGAGGTGAGAAATTTAACTAATATTTTAATCACTTTTCTTTCTTTCCAGGATTCTAGCACTAATATTATCAATATATTAAGCTAACTTTCTAATCTAATTGTTTATTTAGGTGGTCGCGGCGGCGGACGTGGCGGAGACGGTGATGGAAACGGCGGAGGCCGCGGAGGTAGAAAAACATTATTCTCGATTATTGACATAATATAATGAAAAAAACTCAACGTTTTCCGTATTAATAAGACTAAGCAGTCTTTCACCGGCTTTAAAAACAACATATTTAATCATCATTTTCATTTTAGGTGGTCGTGGCGGCGATGGCGGAGGTAGAGGCGGAGACGGTAACGGCAGCGGTGGTCGCGGAGGTTAGACACTATTTTGAAATGCAATATTTAGCTCTTTTACTCCATACTTGCTCTTGAACATTTTAAAATATATACGATTGGCTCTTCTTCATTTTGTAATACTATGAGATACAAATAACTAGGAAGTCCGTTTTCAGTTCACTTCATTTTTATTTTAGGTGGTCGTGGCGGCGATGGTGGCGGTCGTGGTGGTAACGGTGGCGGTCGTGGAGGGTAAGTCTACTGGTTATCTTAGAAGTAAAAGTTCCTTTGTTCACTCGTCGCACAAATCAAAATTTATCTTGGATTTGTGGAAGGAGGCGTTGCATTGGATACTTGCGCGAAGCGAAAATACAGACCAGTAATAGTACTAAATCCGGCAGTTCGACAAGCATTCGACGAATGCTTCCATGACAGGTTTCTCTGCTCGAATTTTCAGAAAATTATTTCCCCTTTCTTCTAAGTAAATACGGTACCTTTCTATCAACCAGTCCTTGAGTGCATAAAACATTATTGCTTTTGTAAACAAGTTTCAATATATGCAATATTTGTCTACGGTTAATTTGATCTGTCGTTAGAAATCGTCCAACGACCACCACACCTCGTCCCACAACAAGAAGACCAGTGCCGACTACTACCAAGAAGGCAACTCCATTGCCAAAGCCAGGAATTGTAAGTAAGAGAATGCATATCCTGCGGATTTCATTACAAATTTCTAAAACAGAATCAATAAGAAAAAAACTGAATCAATATATATTTGTTAATACAGGAAATATTGCTGAACTATTACAATCTAATTCAGGATTGGTTCCGTCCTCGTCTTGTTCCAATCAATCGCCTATGGAGCAGTAAATTAGACAAACATCATTTCCATACTGACAAGGGTCTTTTGGGACAATGGAGAGCCAACACCTTTTCTGATGAACGTAAGAAAACATAAAGATACAATTTATTGTTACCCTTAAAATAAGACAGAGAGGTGCCAGTTTTAACCAATCACATTCGATTTTGTTATTCGTAACATTTTATTTAGACGTTATCGGGCAAGTAGTCAGCGTTAACGCCTACTCTCAGTTCAAGAAGGATCTAGATTGGGGATGTGAACACTTAGTATTGCTACAAGCTGCGGAGAAGCGAGCTACTTGTAAGTAAAATATTAGTTAGTAATATAAGATCTTATTTTTAGGGACAGAAATAATTCACACAAACGGGGGAATTATAAGCGATAGAATCGGAACTGGATTTGACAGATTACCCGTAGGTTTAATATACATTTAAACCCTATTGGAAGTGTTAATTAGCTTTTTATTATTTAAACAAGTCTTTTAGAACCTCGGATACTGTGTGTCAAGACCAGCCTGTGGTGCTACAAAGCCTCTACGTTACATAAAGAAAACCGATGGAAGTAAGTACTACTAGGGTCTCATGGTAATACATAAATATAAAACCTCTCACTCGGGAACTTAAACTGTAGTTCCCTTTGTTTTTCCACATGAGACATGTAGCTGGACAAAGATGAATCCACTAGTTGGAGCAGTTATTCTGGATAATAAAACGGACCGACGGGCCCGATTTCTGGGAATGTGTAGCCGTCTTTAAGTTAAAACTTAAAGATGAGAATTAAATTACAGATAATTTTGTCTACACAACAGATGGCAATGAGTTTAACATTCTAAACAACCAGGATGCAAAGTACAGAGGCGGTGGCAGTGGGATCATTTGCTATTTATGGAGCTGAAAACTTATTTGTTAGGTAACAAATAAGTTTATTGTAAAAATATTGTTGCTAATTCATTTTATAATATGATCTCGAATTCAATAAAGTATGTAATGCTATTCGAGTCTTCCTATGATATTATAATAATAAGAGTAATTATACTAAAGTAAACTTTATATTAATAGTGAAATTAAACTTTTATTGAATTTTTCTTTGTTCTTCAAGTAAACGAATGTAGTTGTCTTGTTAGTTTGACTCAACTGATAGGTGGCTGCGAACTAGAAGAATTGCTAGTCATTGAAAATAACACTGCCGGGGGTACTTCCGGTCGTTTGAAGAATAAGCC
This sequence comes from Phasmarhabditis papillosa, assembly GCA_034691345.1. Classification (NCBI taxonomy): domain Eukaryota; kingdom Metazoa; phylum Nematoda; class Chromadorea; order Rhabditida; family Rhabditidae; genus Pellioditis; species Pellioditis papillosa. Next base: position 12,054 of record JAQGAV010000488.1, read on the forward strand.
TAAAATAGATATTTACAACTGTCTTTATCAGTTAGTTTCAAATTACGAAGTCGCTAATGATCGTGGAAAATATTCCAATAACAAACGGTTGCAATGGTTCCATTCCGGTATCCACGGAAAATGCCCTGCGCCTAGGAACACGGATCTTAAGCTTAGGGCCATATATTTTCTATAAAATCGTAACAAAATACGATTGCTAGTGTCTTCTTACCTTTTAAAGCATTAAAGTATGGTCTGTTCATAGTTAAAATTGCCAGAGAACTGAGTGTTCCGTGCATTGAGAGACCAAACAATATTATATTGCCAAAGACTGAAAATAATTGTATTGTCTTTGAAATCTAAACGATAACAAAATTAGAAATAGTAAGCTTACTTTGAGTATTAGGTATTTTGTAGTAGCAAACATATATAGCAAAGAATAGTGGAATCATAATGATTATAAATGGAAGTGATACCTGACATTAGCATTACTTATAGTAGCTACTTTATTAAGTCATAATTTTAGTATTGTATTGTCTAGTTAGTTAATCATGAGCAAACGTCAAGACTTTGTAATCACTACCTCATTTTTTGTTAACTACAACTGCGAAAATCCTAATCATAAATTGTTTGTTTTATGTATTAAATAACTGTTTTAGGTCACTTTTAATTCTTTTTACTGAAAATGGCTCTCCACCTGGTAAATCAAGGATGTCACAAGCTTTCTCTGAATAGCCTTAGTTTCTTCCGACAAATTAACGGAAAATCGAAGTTGCGAGAAAGTAATGACCACTTTTATTAAGATAACAATAATGGCAATAATCTAAAAGTAGGTTTGTATATCATTGTCACTTTTATCAAACATTTCAAATATGAAGTTGGCAAAACGTTTGAGATAAAGTGATTTTCATTGGAATAAGACTTTGACAAGTTGTTTTACAAACAATACTACATTTTTAAAGGATTCATGCGTACCAATGCTACTAATACCAATGCTAATCCTGCATATACTTTAGGTTCATCTGTATCTATAAGCATAAAACCAGGATGATGAGCTATATCGGAGAGACAAGGATAGTTCTAAACGGTAGGTGTTAAAGATTTTTATATTAAAGTGTTTATTGAACGGTTATATTAAAGATATTAAAACTATATTTAGGAATAAATAAGTTAAGTATAACAGAATTCGAAGTTCGGTTGAAAAGCTGATAACAATTTGTGCTATCATAAATAATAACAGTTGAATGTTCATATTTAGCAAACCGTTTCAATCTTAGCTATTGTTGCATTTATATCAACTTGCATGCCGGGTACAAAACCTATAAATACCAAAAGACAAAACAGATAAGTAAGAGTATTCCATAGCTGAAATGTTATTATTAAGAAGAATATTGCCTACTTAGAAGTTTATTGACATCGGCAATGATAACATGTCAAACAAATACTTACCGCTTCAGAAGATCTCAAGACTGCGACTCGACTTGTCAAGTACTAATTGTTTTACCTTATGGGTTCTTGGTTTCATGTGTAATCTACTAGTTGGTTGTGTAACTTTGTACATTCTATATTCAAATAACACTACAGAAGCACCAATAGTAAAGTCAAATAGGAAGACTACAATTCGAAACTGATTTATAGAGCTTATGCCGAGATATTGTAGTAAACCTGCCGGATAACCCATGATGAAGGGTATGAAAGGAATCGGAATCTAAACAAACAACAATACATTTAAAATTTGTGTTTGTAACGTTAGCGGGGCAATGTAGTCTATGTTTATGAAGATTGAATAATCTTTTGAAAACATTTCTACTTTCAGGAAAGGTCAGAAATATAGAGAAACCCGACTACAACAACTTCAACAAGCCTCATAAGCTAAGAGGTCAATGGTTATAATCACCCTTCTCCCCTTCCCCCAAGTAAGAATTCTTCCAAATTTGTTCTGATTCGCCGCCTCCACTCCCTGAGTGATGTGCTATGAAGTTCCACTTCATATGGTCCCCTCGTCTCACATCTTCGCTCCAAACATATGTGAACTCGTCTTTCGTAAAACGAATAAACAAACTTTTAAGAAGTCTAGAATTACCAACCGTTCCCACAGATAATGAGAAATCAGTTAATGCCGCAAATAAATGAAATATGAATAGATGCCATTTAAATGCACCAAATTGACTGGGTGAATGTTTTAGAATAACATAACCACAAAAGACATCTATAGGTATAGAAATAGCCGAAACAACATGCAGTGTTATGATATGAACAGTAAAGTCGCGGCTCATAGAACAGTATCGTAGAGAATCGTTTATCATCAATTAGTTCTAACCTGAAAGATGAATACTTATTTAATAAAGATAAGATAACAATCGTGCTTTGTCGCTGACGACCAGAGAAAAACGTTTTAGCGCAACGCTGGTTTCTCCGATGGAAAGATATTGATAGCATTATGTGTGAAAAATTGTAACGCTGGTACATATTTTGTTTATGTTAGCAATGTTGAACTGGTATTTTAAGCCTATACATGGAAATAACAATATGTCATTGTAATCTTTATTGCTTTGAAGAGTGCTAAGAAGTAAGATTGTTTGACTAGCTTTCTAACAATTAAATCTAATTTACGGTGTTTTGCGTAATATAAAGCTGATTAAGCTTTGATACGGGACTATTCGAGCAAAGTAACACTCATTTCACTTAAAGCTAGATAAAGCGATACAAAAAAAATAGAATTATTAGAATTATTTCTAATATTAAACAAATTGTCTGTAATAACTATCCTGTATAAATTCATTGCTGAAACTCGGCGAAGATTAGGTTACGCGCCAGTCAATTTATCGCCAGTTTTCAGAAGAAAATTCAGTTTTCAAAAATTGTTAATATGACATCAGAATACTAATCATATAAGTCATTCACCTACTAGCAGGCGCTTTTAAATTCTTCGTAACGACTACTCAACCAAAATAACCCTCCAGCTCGGTAATAGCCTGGGGTTCTTTTTCTGCCGTGTTGGCATAAAACAGGAAAATAGTGATAATACAGAAGTTATATCCACCAATATGACTTTATGAATCAAAAAGAAAATGATCTTGTTCCAGTCTCACAGGTACACAGTTGATTATTGAAATATGATACTTGTATTCAATAGTAGCAGTTTTATGTAATCCGAATGGTCGATTGGAAGTAAATTATCGCAACTAAATACATTTAGCCCTTTTAGTTAGGCTGAAGTTTAAAGTCTAAGATTTGTAGAAGATGAAAAAAGAAATTGTGTTATTCCGGTATGTGGTTCTCTTTCAAGGCAAAGTTCCCCCTTGTTGATTTCTGTAATGCTTGTCCTTGTTACACGAAGTAGAAGTACTATTAATAGATATAAACATTGGAAGAAACTACAAACTATACGGTTAATTGTAAGTAGTTTTTCTGCTACATTACTTAACATGGCGACCTATTCAATTATTACAAATATGACAGACATTCTTAATCGAATAGTGACTGTTATACATCTATGTAAAAACTAACAATTGTAGATATTAATGAACTTTTCATCCAGGAACATTCTATTCAATGAAACGAATTTATTTTCAAGCATTTAAAGTTCTAAATAGTTCTTAGTAAGACTATAAAACAGAACTACAACGTTTTCCATAAATTCAGAATACTAAAAGTACCGATTTTTATACAAATAGTAGATATTAAATGTAGATTGTTTTTCCTAGCCGCAAACAGCCCCGCTTTCAACTGATATTCACATTGGTAGCCTAAAATTTAAATGACTAGTCTATCGGTACATGTATGTGGTGGGAACGGGTTTTGTTCAGTTTACTGAGGGTAAATAAAGTCCCCAACTTACAGTAAATTGATACGTTTTAGTATATGTTTGCTGAAATTTAGTATGATAGGCTCCAATGACTAAGTTAATTTTAGTAATTATGTTAAGGAGTTTTTGATTAACTGATTGTTGGTAAAAAGACGCTGCTTAGTTTTCAATAGTCCTATATTCTGTATTCTCTGAGGATCTGATCTTCTTTGTAAGTTACAATGATGCGCATTCACTTATGAGAGGCCCTGTTGGTTAGCCATTGGCCCCATGGTCAACACGCACCACCACCTTGTAATTAACAACACTCCACGTTGCGGATGCCTTCGTTTACTATTTTAGACTAGATTTAACCATTTTAAAGATAATATATAAACAAGGAATATATATCTATATATATATATATATATATAGTATTTGACAACTGTTTTTATATTAATATTCTCATCTATAGAGATGCACATGATACCAGTTTACTTACTATTTGTGGCGTGCCCAGCAGGTAACTAATAAAGCCAACCATCTTATAATTATATGAAAATAATATTATTATTATTTATTTATTTATTTATTCAATTAATTTCATAAGATATACGTTTTTTATATGCGAAATCTAGTTTTAATTTCATAAAGCGGAACATTTTGCTACGGAGATATTTTGCTGTTAAGATTAGGCAAAATAAACTATTTTAGTGAATATAGCACAATCTTTTAACTTAAGTATATTTTTGGATAAATATAAAATTGGTAATGATTATATTTAATTATTTAAGAGTATTTATTTAGTTTTAACCCGTCATGTTGGAGAGCTACTCTGTCGGAGATGCGGTGCCACAGTTACAAGACAATCAGAGATTATCAATGTTACGTCCTCGGAAGCTAAGTTAAAATACAAGTAAGTGAATTTAAATATATATTTAATATATTATTTATTTTAGATATGAATTCGACGTTGTTGGAAAGACTGCTACCGTTCAAGTTGTTGAGAACCCAGCAGGTATGATATTCCGATAGCGATGTGATAGTAGATGCGGTCTTAGATGAATACGAATGGAATATCGGGTTCTTTTCCCAGAATTTAATTCATTGTTCTGCAAAACCGCAGCCAACAGTAAGCTTATACCGCGCTTAGGATTCTGATTGAAATCAACAAGTGATGATGTTACTTGTAAAGTACTTCTCATAAGCTCTTCTGCTTTCAGAGGTTCTGAAACCGTGATAATTTTTAGATTTTAGTAAGCATTATAAGGCAATAACAATTCGCTTCTTAAGATACCGTATTGTAGCCCTGAAAAAACCTTAAATAATTTACTGACAATTTTGATTCACCTATTAACTTTTCACTTGGAATATTATTGATAATTTACTCAAATTTAAAACTAACCTCAATTACTAAACTTATTTGGTTTCAGGAGAGAAGTTTCATATGTTAATGTCTAAAACAGCTCATTTGAAGTATCATGGACATGTAAGTTGACGGATAATAATTATAGAAACGTTAATTCTCTCCAGATAATATATACATACTAATTAGGTATTAGGTAACTATAAAAACCCGAATACTTTTAAATAGTGTCGTTTCTATTATTATCAATACTTTATTTAGCCTTCATCTGACGCTTCTTGGTTCCCCGGCATGAAGTGGACTATTTGTGTTTGCAGTCAATGTTCTCAACATATGGGCTGGTTAGTTGAGATTAAGAGAAATTGTAATAATAGTACTGCGTAATTATAGCAAATGTTTTTAAAAGAATTGTCCAAAATTAGTTTCAAATTCGGAATTCTCGCTCCACACTCAAAGTTATTATAAACCATATGAACTTTAAAGTCTGATATGTGTTGAGATTAATAATCGAATCTCTTATATTCTTGGTATAGCCAACAGCAACTTACATGGACCAATATTATTTCAAACTCATAACATTTTTCAGGCATTTCCAACACACAAACGAAGAACTTCAGAGTAGCGACAAGAATGATGGTTTTGTTGGTCTTGTACTAGATCATTTGATATCTGCTGATCGTAAGTCTCATATAAACAAACGCACACTACACCCAAAACTTGTTTATCATTTGTACTGTTTTATTCAATAGACAAATGCATTCTGTTTTTAATTATGTAGATCGAGTATTTTTGCACAAATTTTGTTCATGCTAACTAGGACTCCGCCCTAATAACCCTGCGGCAAATTGCAAAACTCAAAACTACAAGCAAATTAGAGAACTAAAAACATTAATACTATTTCATGACTGCAAAACCCTCAGCATTACAAGAATTAAACCAAATTCAATAAATAAATATGGTTCTCACCAATTTTTTGGATAAAACCACTACAGTAACCCGAACTAGTACGAAAGCGGCCCAAAAATTCAAAATAGTAAATTCAATGTTGAAAATTTTTTATCATTGTGAGCAAAGTTATGATCACTCTCAAAATCACTTAATCCAAGACTCGTCTCGATTTTGCAAAGGATCCACCCTCACAACCCTGCGGCAAATTGCAAAACTCAAAACAATAAGCATGTTTGAAAACTAAAAACATTTTTCTGACGGAAACCCCTCACCATCACAATAGAATTAAATCAAATTCAATGAGTAAATATGGTTCTTACCAATTTTTCGGATAAAATTACTACAGTAACCCGAAATTAGGTGCCAGCGATGCCCAAAATTAAAAATGATGTAAAATAATGCGTTGTTCTTAAAAGTGTTTGACATCTTTATCATTTTCAACAAATTATTAATCTAAATAATATAAAACAATAAAATTTGTAGTACTGTTTTCGCCTCATTACAAACAACCTATAACAATAATGTTCATGGCGGCAATTTTTAAGTTCAAATTTTATATTTTCACGAGTTGCTTTGGTCTTTATCCAGTTTGTCTTTGTTTCTTAACGGAGTAAAAATACAGTTACAGAAAGTAAGTTGATTAATGATGATTTAAAATGTCCGAATTATATTTCCATACATTTTCTAGATGCTGACACCCTAATGAAGACACCAAAGTAATGCAGATACTCCAAAGAATATGTCTAAACTCGCTCAATATATATGTGATCTACCTACGAGCTTCTCAACTTTGCATAATATAGTTCTTGCCAGCTAATTGTAGCTTTCTCTTCACTCCCTTAAAAGCTTACTTTAAGTAATAGGAGCCAATTGGGTCTATAAATCTACGGTGGTACGTGTTATTATTTATTTGCATTGAATCTTTCCAGCTACAAATTTATGGTTGCAGATGAACCCTTTAGTTGTGAATTATTAAAATATTAAAGATGTACTCAAAAGTAGTGTTTTCTTACGGGGAATTATGATTAAATGCTGAACTAACCTTGTTCAGAAATAAGATTAACTAATTTTCAGGATCAGGAAAAAAAACGTTGCGGTGTTGCGTTCAGATTATATCAATATGTTAGATTTACAGTAGTTACAGTTACAGTTTGATGTCAAAATGCTTCAGAAGTTTCGTAACTGAAGTGGTTGATTCTAATGCAAATTCAGCCCCATTAAAGTTTACACAGAGTTTATACCTTGCAAACTACAGATATACTGCCACAGTTTTTCTTCACCGCACCTTCACTTGGTAGGTCAGGAGGGAAGCAGTGTTGCGGAAAATTTATGATGAGTTGAACAAAGAAAGTCTTTTCCAGCACTCAGCAGGGTGGAGAAATACATTAGTTTGTATTCAGAAATGATGTCATGAAATTGTATGCAACGTTTAAGAGAAATGACAAATGATGATGCACGATAGTTACCCTTTTACGACAATAACTAGGACACTGCGCACTTCTTAAGAAAAACTAATGATATAGTACATTTTGTTTCGAGTATATTGGTTATACTCATGGTAAATAGTTGAACAGGGCTGGGCCGAATATTTGAGCTGTCGGCCCGCACAAAGCTAAAAATTCAAAAAGTCGGGACGCTCAAGTTCAATTTTATGAAAATCGACTGATTTAGGTGAATATTGTGATAAATAGTATTCAAAAACATCAATAAGTAAAAATTATAGCACTCTTTATTGTTAATGACGAAAAACAGCACCGAAGACTAACTTTTTTTGAACACTGTTCGCTAAAAATTGTGAAAGAGACTCGGGCCGGCCAGGGCCGTGACCGAAAATTTAAGAAACGGCCGGCCCGGCCAACCTTTTCCCAGTCCTGTTTCAAATCCAACCCCCGATTTACCAAAAACCGAATCCACCAATTTCGAACATATAAATAAATACATGGCTGGTTTGTCCGACTTTGACTAATACAGAAAACTTTAGTTTTCGAATTGGGTCAATAGTTATTTTAAGTCTTCAACTTAAGAAATAAGAAAGTAGTAATTTCAGTGTATACAGTTCTGCTCTTTGATCATTAGAAACATATAATAGGACATGTTGTCAACGAACCTAAAGGTGCTCTAAGTAACTGTAATTTCTATGGGGCTGCGCTGTGGGTCCCGGGGAAACGACACTCTCAATTGCAAAATTAATAATGCATTATTCCCAGTAGCAATGTTCATAGCACTTATAAAAAATAAGTATTTCCTTTGACTAGTGTTACAGTACATACTAGAGATAGGCTCGTTTGCAGCCGAGCCGAACTTTGAACCCACAGAGCGTACCGTTTGAGCGAGCCCAACAGCGGCTGATCATTCCGTACATACCGTACAAGGTGGCCGATGGACGGCCATAAATCTGTTAGAATCGAGTTGAAAATTTATCTATGCTCTAGAGATGGGCGTTTCTGCTCGTTTTGATGAACGGGCTTTTCGGGCTTTGTTGAATCGGTACAGGGGTGTTACAATTTTCATAGTTTTGCTAGTTTATTACAATTTTCTGAGGTTTAAAACTGAATAATTGGACAACAGTTTGGTCGTTTCTCTCTAGTGGTGTATTCAGCCGCCCACATCCACCCCCTTCAGAAGTTCAACATTTCCGTTCAACTAAAGTCTATTCTGTTAATGGAATATTATGAATCTGAATAGTTAACTGAAGCAAAGGAAATTGCTTGTTCCTAGGGGCACATAACATAAGTGATTGTATTGTTGCAATGACATAGATGGGCGGGGCGAAGGTCGCTGAAGCTTTCGGAGCTAGATGAAAGCATTCCCGACTTCACCTCTCCATAGATCATACTGAATATGAACGACCATAGCTGCAGTCAGTCGACCACTCTTCCGTATTTACTTCAACTCTTCAACCTGTTAAGGAACTTGCTTCCCCCGAACTTCATATGGACTTTTGGAGATGTTCCGTTTTTAACAGAAGCTTATGTCTGATTCTATCTTTTCGCTTTCTGTTGAGTCTTCCAATCTTTTATCTGAACGTCAAACTATATCACATCGGCATAAATTTGGTCAAACTAGCACTCTTTCAGGCAAATGGAACTTTATTTTTGTTTAACTCGGCGAATTAATTCATTTTAGTTGTATTAGTTGCAACTGCGTAACTGCTCAATACCATCTAGATGGGTATTTCTTAGTTAGCCAAAAGAAAAAAGAACCAAACCACAGCCTAGAAATACTTGGCAAAGCAAAATGCTATAGAGCAGGCTTCAAACAAAACAGAGCCATCAAATGACTTTGCGTTAATGAGAATCTGCGAACACTGCCGGGAGCAAATTTTTAACAAAGAATTTTACTCGCCTAATAAAATAGTGATGTGGTTTGAATTACCAAGTATATGGCCTTTTCGTAGCTATTTGTTTCGAAATAATGTTTCCGTGAAGTCAAATCAATGCATTAACCGAAAGCAATACATTTCCTCTTGTTGAACAACACTACCGAGGCCTATATCTAAAGCAATTCCGAAAAAAAATTCAAACTTCACTTCTCTAATTCTAAAAGTTTTCAATGTTAGATTAACCGCGATACGAAAAAGTAAAACATTATCAATACACATTTGTTCAGCCTCTACATATCGAGATACATTACAATCATTTATGTATACATTACAGGTACTATACAATGACAATGAACAGTCTCCATATAATGTGTCTAATCATCTGCTCACTTCTCATGGTTCAAGCGATCCCTATTCGGGAGGACGAAGACGGGGACAGACAACCATATCCAGCCGTCTTTGTTAACAAACGTCTCAGCAATGAAGCTATTCTAAGGATTATTATGAGGTATCAGAACCGCCACAACACTTTACACACAGTAGGGGGGTCTCGCTAGGCCAAGAATTACGCTGACACAATCAAAGTTTTACTTCCAAAAACAACTATGGCTGGCTATTGTAAATCGAGATACGAAATCAGGAAGCAAAACTCTCATTCTAGATGGCTATATTAGAAACCACATAAAACACCACACCTCCCTCGGGCCCAGTTTTCGCATAAATGAACTCATTTCCTGAGCGAAAATAGCTTTAAAAAGTAATCTTAGATCGCCTGGTTCAGTAAGTTCAAAAAGAGCATATTTTCGGAAACAGAGGTGGGAATGAAATGAAGCGAGCACAGAAGCGAATGGATCTCGAACGACGAAGCCTCGACGATGACTTCTCCAACTGCTTCCTGTCACCTGTTCAGTGTATGCTTCCACATTCGAGAAAGTAACTCTTTACAACTTCGTAAACATAACTTGAAAGTGGGTAGACAATAAAATGTTGATAATACAACCGGATTAATAAATGTTTAATCAAAATAACAAATAATCAAAATTAGACAGAAAGTACACGCATTGCTCAGACTCACATTAAAATCAATCCCGTCAGTAAGAATCTTCAATATCCCTGACTTGCGGAGGATTGTCCGTGTAATCGTTTATTACGGCAATTTCGGGTTCTGAAAATAAATATTTCGTATGTAACATCAAAGTAGAAAAATCAGTCGGCTCTAATGACTACGCATACTCGAATGAGTGCAGAGTACAACAGTTTCGGAAACTGAAGATGATCCACCTACGATTCGATTACAATTTAACTATGACAGTTCTCCAATATTACTATTTTGAAAAGAGATGAGAGAGCTGAGTCACGGTAGCATTGAAAAACTCAAGTCGTACCCAAATCAAGATGTTCTGCGGAATTGCTGAGTTCAGCAGGTGTTTCTTCTTCCATGGTGCCGTTGGCGCGTTCTTCAATCGTGGAATCCAAAACATCTATCAATTCGTCAACGTCTGCCCCTGAATACCAATATGAACTCAATAAAGAAATAAAATACCCCACCAGCAGTATTTGTTTTGTCCGCTGCTTTATCTGCACGTCGTTTTTTGGCTTCTTCCAATTTCTGTACTTTCACAACTTGCCACATGTCAACCGCACTTCGTAACTAAACATATCAATTGTAACATCACATAACTCAACGAGGAGTTACCGGTTTCTCAATTTGTTCACATTCTAAGACTCTTGTCGCATGATATACATCTTCCGGGGTGACGATCTTTCTTTTTTTCGAGATGGCATATTCATTTGCGACATTAGTCATATTGAGGATGAAAACAGAAGCCGCACGGGCAATGGCTGTCTTTGCCTCCTAAACGTGTACATAATGTTACTTATCAATAATAGCCAACCTTTGATACGATAGCATTGTCCGGTAGGGCTTCCTTCACCAATCTATTTACAATAGTAGCAGGCAGGCGTAGGTCATCAACTTGGGAGCTCATCCTACAATTATCTACATCACATACTTAAAAAAGACGATATTGAATTCTATAACGTTACAGAGATAAACACAAATGCCCCTGCTATGAGTGAGGTCACGGATATTCAAATTAATATTTCGCAATAGCGCGTAGAAGACGTGCTGTTTTGAATACAGACAAAATGCGCGAAATTTGTTCGCGCGGGAAACAGTCCCATATAAGAAAGACTGTCTGACGTAGAATAAAGGTCATTTGTGGTTTTGCTCATTCCGTTATGCCTTAAATTCCAGCAAGTTTCAGTTTATCGTAACTGAGCATGTAGTCTGTCTTCTTAGACCTTCATAAATTAAATATTTGTACTGATATTTTCTTTCAGGTTCTACTAACGACAAACAAGATGACTCTAACATCTATTGAGAATGTGGAAAACGTTGGAAAAGTAAGTTTGTCCTGTATATGATCTTTGCCGCATCTCATCCATCAATACCGACGCGGGAATTGAAATAAGATATATAAATCCTGTGGTTAGACACCATGAATTTCTTATTTATGAAGATATTCTCTGGCGAACAATCGTTGCCATCGTGCGGCTGTGTGTATGCTAGTGTCTATGACTGCTACACTCCCTCGGACTATTTGCTGCTCTAATGTCAATTTTTAGGTCTCCATGGTTGCCCGTACCTTTGACAAAGGAGATTCTCAAGTAGTTGAGAAGGTAGTTGTATTAACAGTGAAATTTTGCTATTCTCATCTTAGGTAAAAGAAGATGTATCAGATGAGCCACTTCTCAAAGAGAATCCTAATAGATTCGTCATCTTCCCCTTGAAATATCATGACATCTGGGCCTTCTACAAGAAGGCTGTTGCTTCCTTTTGGACTGTTGAAGAGGTAATAATCGCCGGCTGATTAACATTCAACATATATGCTTAAGGTAGACCTTGGAAAAGACATGAATGACTGGGAGAAGATGACTCCAAACGAGCAGTTTTTTATTTCGCATGTCCTTGCATTCTTCGCTGCTTCAGATGGAATTGTAAATGAGAATCTGGTCAGTGGGGAAGTTTTTGGTTTTTTACAGACCGTATCTTGCAGGTTGAGCGATTCTCCAATGAAGTTCAGGTATCAGAAGCCCGCTTCTTTTACGGTTTTCAAATTGCTATAGAAAACATTCACTCTGAAATGTACAGCAAAATGATTGAAACCTACATTAGAGACGAGCAAGAGAGGTAGTCTAATCCCCAGTTTTCTCTGAATTTTCTTTATTTAGAAATAAGCTCTTCAATGCCATTTTCGAGTTCCCCTGTATTAAGAAGAAGGCTGATTGGGCTCTCCGCTGGATCGCTGATAATGAATCGTCATTTGCCGAACGAGTTATTGCCTTTGCCGCTGTTGAAGGTTTACTTTTCTCTGTGACGCAGGTTTCAAATTTTATCTAGGTATCTTCTTCTCTGGATCGTTTGCCGCCATTTTTTGGTTGAAGAAGCGCGGACTCATGCCTGGATTAACTCACTCCAATGAGTTGATATCTCGTGACGAAGGCCTTCACCGAGATTTTGCCTGTCTTATGTATTCACATATCAAAAACAAGCTTCCACAGGAGCGAATTCATTTCATAGTTAAAGATGCCGTTACTATCGAGCAGGTATAGTGAAGTTACCATCTTCAGTATATCTAAATTTTTAAGGAATATCTTACGGAGTCTCTACCATGTGATATGATTGGTATGAACTGTAGACTTATGTCACAATACATTGAATTTGTTGCCGATCATCTTCTCACTGAGCTTAACTGCGATAAGGTAATACAAAAACGTTGTTCTGCAATCCAGTTTCCTCCAGGTGTACAATGTATCAAACCCCTTCGATTTCATGGAAAATATTTCAATTGAAGGAAAGACTAACTTCTTTGAAAAGAGAGTTTCTGAATACCAACGACCAGGTGTTATGTCATCTGAGCAAGAACGTCAGTTCGCAATGGATGCCGATTTCTAACTATGCGTAACACATTCTAGTTACATTCTCATATTTTAATGCTGGTATTTTGTTAACATGTAATGTTTTACTTTTCAATGAATCTTTCTCGGATTTTTTGTGTATTGATTGGGAATATTTTTAACGATCGGTAATGAAGGAATGGAGAAATCGCGGACCGACCTGCCATACAACAGTATCATCAAAAGTGTTCCAAGTTCATAAGCTTGGAAATTTTTTCACTACAAAGAAAGTGGCGCTAACGGGCCAGCCCCTGATGTGAGTGCCGATATAGTTGACGGATCGAAGCTTACTTCTCTGGGAGGATCCGCAATTAGATTCGTTTGTCGAGATAACATAGATTTCGGGTGCCCAAAAATACTCAACTGGCCATATTTTAGAATTGAGAAATGCAGAATCTAGCTCTACTTTTTTGAAGTAGCTTTTGTCCTCGCCATTTTATATGAGGAGGGACTACTGATATAAGCTTTATTGAAGACAACTGTACATAAAACTCGTACTATCTATGTATATTCCAAAATTACAAAGTTATTCTAATGTTTTGAGAATGAGGGCTGCAGCGTCAAGCGTCTCATCTTTCTTCATGAAGCAGAGACGAACCATTGTGTCATTGCCACGCTTGTGCTCTTCCGAGTAGAATGCAGACGGAGGAATCGCGGCCAATTTCTAAAAAAAGTGAGATTAAATCAATGATATAACAGAGAAACAGCTTTCCGCCAGGGCTGCTCGGACCTCTTTTTATCGTCATACAGATCCGTATATAGATACAGTCCGCCCTATTTTGCACCCGTGTAAAATGCTCCAATCAGTCAGATACAGGAAGGCACTGTTGGCGTAATAAAGGTAAAGTTCTACGCAGGCCCGGCCAGTTTGAGAGACATTTTCTGAGAAAACAATCGTTTATATACTTTAACAAATTTGTGAATTATCATGCCAGATGAGCGGCGTTGGGTAGGTCCAATTTTGAGAACCCCAGACAAGCAAACAAGAGTAAATTAAACTAAACTGAAGTCTCACCTTCTCACGGCATAACCATCTTACGAATCTGTAGTCCAATGGATCATCATCTTCCTTCTTCTCGCGAAATGGACCATCTAGATTAAATGTAAATATTTGGCTACGTAAGATAATTGAGACAAACCTTTATTTCCAATATCAGCCAACATGAAATATCCAGAATCAGGAACCAGTGGCAAAAATCCAGCACCACGGCACATCTCAGCGAGTTTGTCTCGCTTTCGCAAAAGTTCACTGGGTAGACCTGTTAGTAGGTATGAGGCTCCAGGATTGGTTTTGAAAAGAGGAAGTCTGCAACATTAAGGCAGTTTGCAGGAAAAGATACATCCAAAACCTACTCAATTTCAAAGGCTCTGGCCACAGCTTCTTGAGTTGGTGTACTGCAAGTGAAGACACAGTTTTGATGGACCATCTAAAAATTTATATATTCAACCAATAGTGGCACAACTTAGTTTTGATTGATTATATGCATCACATGTATCAAAGCAAAATCGAAATATCTAAAAATCACCACACTCTGTGAGTGATGTTTTCGTTGACTTTGTGTGAACTTTCATTATGAGCGTTAAATGTTTTCTCGATCTTATAGCTGGATATTACCTTCAAGGGAGCAAGTAGATGTTCTGGAGCGATGGCCCAACCAAGTTTCCAACCAGTCACGGAGAAGGCTTTTCCGGCACTACCGATTGAAATTGTGCGGTCGAACATTCCGGGAAGGCTCGCTGTAATAATAGGATTAATTCTGGTAACCAGCGCCTTTCCTACCGAAGCGGATCATTTTTTTCTCCCCATACACATGCCACTCGTAGACTTCGTCAGCGATGACAATCAGGTTCTTTCTTTGAGCAAATTCGGCAATTCCTTCTAATTCTTCTCGGGTGAATAGTTTTCCCGATGGATTGTTGGGATTGTTCAGCACGAGCATCTGAAACAAAGGAGTATCACGATATCCACGCTAATAACGTATCAAGCAATATAAATGATGCTCACTTTCGTCTTTGATGTGCATTTCTCGTCAAGAACGGAAAAGTCGAGCTTAAAATCAGCGCTACTGCCTGCGCCAGCAGCTAACTTCATGGCCACAGAAACGGGAACACCACCAGCCATTCGAACTTGAGGTGAATAACAGTCATAGGCTGGTTCAATGACTGCAATTGGTGATAATAGTGAATGTAATAAGAAACACATAACAAATGGGGGCTCGCTTAAAAATATTCAGTTTCGAGTAGCTCTCGTAGGAATACGGAAAGTACTCACTCATTACTTCATCGTCTTTGTCGACCCATGAAAAAAAAGACTCATAGAGAGCAAGATCGGCACCAACAGTGATAAGAACCTAAACTTACTAAGTACTTCATCGCCATGATTAATCCAGCCAAGGAAAGCATAGTATAAAGAAAGGTAAGCTCCAACAGTAACTAATATCTGAACACCATTGGTGAGTTCAACTAAGCGCACACAAATTACCTCTTGGTTTGCATTTATGTTACGTCCATACAGCTCGGAATACATTTTACCTAATATGTTGACCAGTCGAGGATGTCCAAAGCCTGAATATTTGGATATAACCGTTAAAATGTTATCAGAGGGTACCTCTGGTATACTGATGCCAATCGGTACGTTCTGGATGTTCCGATATGTCCCGCAGAAGATCCGAAACAAATTTTGGCATCGGTTGATCAGGAAAACCCTACAAGAGAAATATTCAATGTAGACAGAGTAGAAAAAATTATATATGTATAACCTAAATAGGAGTGTTCTTCCATCAAATAATAACAAAAAGGCAAAGCTCACCTGTCCAAGATTGACAGCTTTGCATTCTGCAGCCAAGGTGGTGAATTCAACCCTAAAATGATGGTAAATGACATATTCGAATAAAAGTATTAATAGCTAAGAAACAAACTTTTAACTCACCAGATAGAAGGCTTTGCTTCGCAGACACGGTTTGCCGGACGCCAGGAAGTCATTGTGCGATATGATCCAATGGTATTGATAACACTTCGTGACCAGCAACCACGCGAAACGGCCAGCATACGACGGCTCTGTATAGACTTACATTTCAATTGGAAAAATATATTATTGCTAGAAGCATAATAGATGCAAACAATTTATACGGACAGTAACATTTTAAAAAATAGAATACATACACATCATTTTCTATTAAACTAGTCCGGGAATCTTTTAATCTTGCCCAGACGATAAGAGCCAAAAAAAGTATCGGTATGTGTCATACCCTTATACGTATTCCCATAGTACTATGGGAATATGTTAAATATGATACTAAAATATGAAAACTCAGTTCAGCTCCAGTGCATTTCATTTTTTCTTTGCCGTGAAATCGTTTGAATTCCAATTCCAAATCCAAATATTTGGCACAGACGCAACACGCGACGCGTTCGTTTTTGCCAAAATTTTGTAGATCAAATCGGTGTTTTGAAAATAATCACCCAAAGGACTGGTGAAATCTTGATGCACGCTTCTTGGATTATTCTATTATGGAGTTCATGTTTATTCATATATAATTGGAAAGATCATAGCTCAATCTCTGTAACTCAGTTATTTTTTCTTCAAATTATTTGGTTTAAGCGTTCCACGAAAATAAACTTTATGTTTAAAATGGGAACACATCCCTTCAACCTCATTGTCTCGGTGAGCGAACCGTGTTTGTGGCAAGTGGCCGCAGCTGTGATGCGTTAAAAGTCATTGAAGAAAAAGTCCGAATAGACACTTTCGGTCTCTCGGACACGCCGTGAATGGTGATAAGCGGTCAAATGATAGCAGCAACATATGCTGCTGGGAGGAACAGTATCAAGATATTGTACAATAGTAACTGAAACGTGATACGGAACGTTAGGTAGTATGAGTGTGTGACCATAAGTTAACTGTGAACGAGAAGAAAGTCGACTGATGGTTTGTCTTCGATTTTAGTTGAATCAAACTAACGTCTCACAAGATAAAGATTGGAAACCGTGTCGAAGGAGTGGGCACTAGATTTGAAGCATCCGGTTTATGGTTGTTGCAAAATTGAAACGCCATAAGTCTACCGTTCAAATAGAACAAACAGGTTAATCATATTATATATTTATTCACTATTAAAACTCGAGTATATATGGACCTGTATTGTTGATTGTGCGTTGGGTGATATTGCTGACTGCCTAATTATTGCCTTATGAAAGGAATTGCTAACTTTAGAAGCTCTTTTGAGAATTGAGTAAACATAGGCAGTTCAACCTGAAATAAATAACTATTGCGAGATATTCTGGAAACGTTCATACCACAGAAGAGCCAAAACTGCCCAAAACACTGTGAAGATGCTTTCTAATCTTAGCGATTGTCTGAAAAGTAAACATAGTTTTCGGTAAGGTTGTTTTGGTAGCATTATTTAAATCCTTATTGGACTAAAGATTCTGTTAAATCCGTTTTGATAATACTATATTCATATCCACAGGGCTCCGCAAACCTCCGGTTGGCCGCTCAGGGCTGCGTATAGGCTGGCCTGCGGCTTTTTAAAATTGGGCTAGTAGCAGCGTAAGTATTGTTCATGTCTTACCGAGAAGTAGGTTGTCTGCAATGTAACTTCTTTTACATCGCTGTAACAAGAAGCAACCATGTCATTCACAATAATACGGCCATTGCTGGTCAACGGAGCAAAGATTCCTTTTCGTGTAGTAGTTCTTATGCTCATCAGACGTTGCTGCCGGAACTTACCCTGAAATTAATAAATAATTTATATAGAGTAGACTTGTACATGCAACGTGCCAATTATCTGGAATTACTTTCTATTACCTTATTGTAATTCAAAAACATGCAGTCTCCAACTTCTAGTTCATCCGCAAAAACAGCTTCAGAGTTCAATGGTAACTCATTCACGTATTCATAATAGTCTTCTGCAAAATATGTCGTATAATAATCCTTATATCAGTCTTTTAAAAGTACTGTTTGAATTGAAGACAAACAGAACCTCTCTGTTACTCTAAAAATGCTTCAAACATAATTGACACTTACCATCACATTTGTTTCGGAAAATCAAATGTTTCGCAGTTAGTGCTAGCGTCTTTCCATATTCCGTCATAATTGTGGTGAACTCGGTTTTTATTTCCGGCTCCCGGTGCATCCAAAGGGTTATGGGAACAAAGAGTGTCTGAACAAGAGTCAGTTTACTTTTTATAATAGCAAATATCTCAAGTTTTATCTAACATTAGAAACTCTCGCAACTCCATTCAGAATAAAAGCTAGGCGTAATACTATTCTAACAATGAGATTCGAAAGAGTATATACAGACTAAGTTTAAACAAGTTTTCTTTGAATAAAAGGAAACATCTCATTATTGTGTATTTTGTCTTTCAACCTACATGGGTGAGGTTAGCTGACAGGACATAGTCCCCTACTTCAAGCTGGTCCATTCTGCGTTTGCCCTTTGGTGTTGTTACCCAGGTATCTGTGGAGAAGCAGGCTCCACCTCCTAAAGGAAAATGTTTATTTTAAGACGACTTCAGTTATTCCATTATCTCGGGCTTCGTAGTAATATGTCTCGTAATTATTTTGACATTTTGTACCCTTTCTTTAGATATAATTCATGCTTAAAGATGGAAAGGAAAGTGAAAGAAGGGTTCTATTCATGCTCATTTATAAACTATGATGATTCTAACAAACATTAGCGATTGCAAACGAATGCAGCTTCTACAAAACAGATAGGACTAGAGTTCGGACTTGGTGAAATACCCAGAATTGATTCCTGCATTGATTTTAGAAGTTTACAGTCTATTCGATGTGGTTAAACTCTAGTCTTACACGGCATGCTCTAATGACACATATTCTAAAACATTCTCTACCTGCTGCAGCAAACGCGGCGTCGCGAGCGGCGCTGACTCCGCCTCCTGCGGCGGCAGCATTCTGAGCAGAGAATCCGTTTGCCGCCGCTGCGAAACCCTGTGCTCCACCCGCTCCATTGGCTCCAACGCCCGCTCCATTGGCTCCAAAGCCCGCTCCATTGGCTCCAAATCCGGCTGCTCCTCCGTTTCCGGCGCCGAATCCACCGCCTCCGCCGTTGTTGCCGGATCCTCCAGCCCCATTGCCATTTCCTGCTGCACCTGCTCCGTTACCGTCTAAATAACTAATCATGCATACTATATACAATAATCAGCTATCATGCAAATCTAACTTAGTACTACGTTACTAAAGGACAAAACATATCTAACAAAAAATTCTACATATTGGTACAAGTCTTACTACTGGGGAACAAAGGAAACTAAGATCATATGGAAACTACAGTTACCAATACACAATTCATTAATGAAAGTGACGTCTGAAATTATTTTTCACCTAACGAGCTTTTATTGATGATAAAGGTTAATAACTATGTTTCATTCTATTTCATTCTATTTCAGTTAATTGATATAACTTGAACTGTATCAGAAACTGCACGTCAGTTTAGTTCATTTCTAAGTATATTGGTTCCGAGAGGTACCAACATAGTATACAGTAACCTACCTCCTCCACCTCCACCTGATCCGGCACCGCCGGCACCGGCACCGGCTCCATTGCCGCCACCACCGCCGCCGCCACCACCA
>JAQGAV010000489.1:0-31997 GCA_034691345.1 Phasmarhabditis papillosa
TATATATATAGAGTTTGTTTTAATACCTAGACTGCAAGCACTGTTTGTAGTTAACGTGCCGCGATTACGGGCTTCTCGTTCAAAAGTGCAATTTTACCCTGGCAAAATAGCTCTTTCCCTTATAAAGCCGGTTATAGGGCACGTTAACTACATACAGAGCTTACAGTCTAGGTTTTGAAATAGACTATAGTCAGCTTCAAATGTAAAGAGGCCATGCTAGAACATTTTCTCATTTTTTTAAAACTTTCCTCTTTACAGTTTGTAAATTCGCAACTT
Organism: Phasmarhabditis papillosa; assembly: GCA_034691345.1. NCBI lineage: Eukaryota > Metazoa > Nematoda > Chromadorea > Rhabditida > Rhabditidae > Pellioditis > Pellioditis papillosa. Next base: position 277 of record JAQGAV010000489.1, read on the forward strand.
TCTCAGAAATTACGAAGACCACACGGCCTCTTTAATCTTGGAAAAACTATCCTTAGAAAGAAACTTGAAAACTTGACCTGTTCTAATATATTCTCACGAATCTACTGTATTTCTGACTCTAGGTCTCAGTGTCTGGATCTCTATCTAATCCAGCAAATAGTCTAACCCTATTACACGGTAACATTGCACATCCAACTAAAAACATTGTTCTAACAAATGTATTATAACTATGAACAAGGTAATCTATCTTCTCCAGAAAGCCAGTTCCTTGCCAGACAATGGTCAGCCATCTAAGTCTAAACAAGGACCTAACTGCCGAGATTCCTTTCTAAATAAAAACTTGCGTCTTCTGTGAATAGTTGTTTGTTTGCCACTTGGGCGCGTGTTTGCGCAAGTTTCACTCGCCGTTTCTTGAGCATCATTGACCACTTGATACCCTAACATCCCTGATTTTTATGGAATTTTTGGATAATTACCAATGACATCACTGAACAGTTGTTAAAATATAACAACTTGTTTCAAAATAAATATTCCATAGTCGGCCCGGCCTGGTTTGATGTGTTACATAATTGCCTATACTTATTGCTAAACGGTTTTTATAGTCGGATTTAAAAATAACAATGTAGTGTAACGAATTGTGGCCGTAACACTATTTGCAAACCCCTGCCAGCTCGTGGCGTCTTCTCATTGTACAAAAGTGTACCTGCCATATGCACGTCTGCAAACAGACGCTGGGATAAAAGTTGTTACTATTCATATCACAATTCACTCTCTTTTTAGTTGCTGAATTTCGAGTTCCTTTTGTTCAGAAGGAGCTACAAAATGGATTCCGAAGGTATAAAACAGAACGCAGTGTAATGACCCTACATACGAAGAAAGTGCTAGGAATAGGTGCGTTTCAAACGAATAAAAAGAGTTATTGAAGTGTTAAAACGAGACCCCATTTAAGTGTCCGGTTTTCCATTTTCACCATGGAATTATGCTTGAATTTCACATATGCTACACTTCCCATTCACAAGGATTTCCGACACTGCATCATTCATGGGTCGTTTCATTAAGCCAGAAAGTTCCATAAGAGTAACTAAACCAGCAGTGTGCACGACCGCTTTATTGAAAATAGCGGGATCAGGGAACGGGATTCATGATTAAGAAAAGTATTCCCAGAATGCGGAAGAAAGAGAGTTAGGCCAAAAAAAGGATGGGTACAGGAGCGATTCGGAAAGAGCCCCCCCCATACTACTGAACTAAACGAATGATTCACTTACTAGGTGATTGTGGCCTTTCAATGTGGAGTTGTCGAGATTCTTCTCTCTGCGAAGAACAGAAGATGTGTCAGAGTCCACAAGGATACTGTTGTACAAACACAATTAATATAAACACCATAAAGTAGGTTTTGCAAAAAAAAAAATATTAAAAAAGTTCATCCAAATTCAAGCTGGGTTGAATTTGGATGGCGCTGGTAAAAGTCATATCCACAGCCTCAGATTCTCGCGAATTCAGACACCGTTGCTATAACCATTAGGCTAAAGCACATTTTTCTACAATCCATGTTAAAGTAAGAAACCCTATCAGTTGTGATGGCCCTGTCCAAGCAGCAAAATTTAACGATCATCCGGCCCGGTTCGTAACTTCTCCGGATCCAAACTATCAATTGATAAATTCCTAAATGTTTCAGACCTTTAATTCCTTCAATCGTTCCCTCCCAATGCCCCGCCCCTTCGTCGATACAAGTGGTCTGTCGCATACAGAATCCTGTTAGTTGGTGTCATTTTGACCATCATTGTCACCCTAGCGGACTAAGGAAATGTTGTGCCACCAAATGTGGATATAATGTTTGTTTGTAAAGCTGTTTCAGTTTGAAATAACTGAATATAGTAAGCGCCAAGAGTAATGATGGAGTGTAAAGAATTCAATGCGCGTCTGAGCCCCTTTTGCAAGCACCGTGCCAGCTGGAGGCTAATCTCCGTTCAATAGTGTACCTTGCAACTACGCGCGTGCAATTTGCCTGCAGGTGCGTGTTAAAAATCCTATGAATACGCAAGTCACACTCCATTATTACTCTCGGCGCTGACTATATAACAATTTTATTTTTAAATATAGGCCGTTTTGTATAGTAATTTCAAAAAGTAGATCGGTCTTGCATACATTTCTGTGTATAATCCACTTACATCTGTTGTAATGAACATTTTATTACGTAGGTTAGCTATTCAGTAAACTTGAAAATTATAATTTACTTCTCTCTTTTAAAATGTATTTAACTTATTGTTAGCATTTATTTATTCATATATGTGTTGTATATTTGAAACTTCATTAATTACCCATATACAATCTACCTAGCCTCTTACATATCACAATTTAGTTTCACAATGATCTCTACTATTGTATTTAGTATTTAGTTCAAAGGTTGTCTTTCACACTACGCAGTATTTATCTATTTAATAGTGGGAATAGTAGTATTATAATAAAGTTATGTATTGCGCTTAATAAAAGGCAGCTGAAATATCTTACACCGAGCGCCTAGGTGCACACTGACACCAAGACTCCGCCCACACAACACTACGGCAAACGGCAAAATGAAGCAAATTTGAAAATTAAAAAAAAACGCTTTTACTATTTGTATAAGTGGCACCCTAAAACAATTGGTGGAAAACATCAATTTAGTAAGTTGACTGTTATTTTCAGCGAATTCTTGTGTAAACTGTCTACAGTAACCCACATTTTAATAAAGATGATTCCCTCCAACTAGGATAAAAAGTCTTGGCTGCATAAAATACAATATAAAATGATTTGTTACTTAATTGTACAACTTCCTGGCCGAACCAACAGTTACAAAGAACAATTGCAGTATCTTGAAAATGGGCGGAGCTTTAGGGAAACCATTGGTTGTCCCAAAAAAGTAGCAAATTTGAATCAACGAAAAGCTAAATAAAATAACTGATAACACTCTAACAATAAGCCAAAAGAGAAAGGCTAGGTAATCCTAGACGTAGATATTTTAGTCTAAATCTAATGAATATCTCTATAAGCTTGAATTATAATTAGCATGAACTGGGACAAAGTGGTACTCTAGATTGAAGTTGTCTAAAGATTCATAAGTTATTTTCCGGAGTTTCCGGGTATTTTCCCGTACTTGGCCAGCTTGCTGCCGATCGTGTGTATTGGTCCTGGTTGCCCTTTAGTCAATGTGTCTGTGCCGTCCGAGTGTCTAGAAAGATAAGGAATGTCAAATGTTTCTGCTGTCTTGGTGGTGCTAGAGCTACGAATTATTTAGTCTTATCTGATAAATTACCGTAATTTGCGTGTTTTGAACATCAACTGTCAATCTTTTAGTGCATTCGTTTCTGCAATCTCATGAGTGGATTGGTATCTTTGAATTGTGAGTGTAGATTGGGTTTTAAGGCCTATTTCGGGGTAAAATGCTTGAAATAGTTATTTAGATTTATACTATTAGATTACTCTCTGTGGTTAAAATTTTTTTGAATGTCTTGAAATATATATATATATATATATTTCTTGTTTGAGTAATGTTAAAGCTATCACATTCCCTTCTCAAGAGTATAGGTTGCTTCTAAGCATTCCAAGCCAAACTCTTTTGGTACATTGGTTAATTTAATGCGACAGTAATAATACAACTAAACAGTATTTCATTTATTCTGTCAACTAGAAAGAACATTTCCGAAATATAGTCCGTTTCAATACAGAGACTACAGGCGCCGTTTGTAGTTACCGTGCCGCGATAGGGTGTTTTCCATTCAAAAGTGCGATGTTACGCACTGCTATATGAAATTCAAAAACATGCTTTGTTCCATATAAAGCCCCTCATCGGGGCTACGGCGGTTGCAGTTTTCGAGTTAGAACGAACTATATAAATGAATGACAGAAGGTAGTCGCTGGGCTCACTTTCTAAGCCGGAGGATAACTACCTACGAAATTCATCCGGTCATCCCAAACTGAACTGTTTTCCTATTCAAAAGCTTTTTATATCTACCACCCATTTTCAAATCACCTAATCATGCTTCATTCAAAATCACAAAGCTCACTTCAACCTGTGCTGTACACGTGATGCCTAAACAACCATAGATCCAAAAATCATTCAAGGTTGTAGTTATAGAAGAACCATACTAGATATAGTATTACTCATTTTTCCCAATGATTCATACTTTCTCATTGGGGACCCCACAGAGAGGTTATCGCTCGCTCTTTTTCAGCAAACCGCATAGATTGTTGATTTTTGCAACCAGCCGTCGCTAGCAATCTCGTAACTCTTAAAGGCTTATCATACGAATTTTAGATCTTGCCATTGCAGCAAAGTACCGTGCGTGCTGGCAAAATTCTTCCTGTTTCAGTTTTATGGTGCAGAATTGGTTTGTTCAATGATTTTCGAGTATTCGGGTGTTTTTTAAAACGTTCTCAACTTGAATCTAAAAGCTATTTCAAATACGATTCCGTCTGTGCTATAATAGACTTTAGACATAGACAACTCGTTAAATTTTGAAATGTTAATCAGTAATAAACTACGATTACCGTATTCGTAAAAGCCGGAAAACAAGTTCCTTTAACTGGGACATCCAAGGAATTAAGTTATCGACTGTTGTTAGTCTAGATAGCTTTCCTATAAAATAGAATATAGTTTAGGGCTAGAGAAATCCGAACGGGCAAAAAACGAACTATTTTGAACTGAACATTTTGCATTCAAGTAGTTTCATTCTTGCTAGTTCTGTTATCATAAGTATGTGTGAAAAGATACATACAAGAATTGGTTACTGGAAAATACTTGTTAAAGAACATTGTAAATCAGTCTTACTTATAGAAACTGTTATAGCCCAATAGGGGTATTCCCTTAGTTAACCAGCATACGCTAATTAACTATGGGAATGCTATTGGGCTATAATAATGATAATAATAATAATTATAATTATAAAATTTATTCAGTAATCGCTTTATCAGATTAGATTTTATATGCGCTGAGTGATCAAGGTCTTCTATTCAACTGGTTCATTTCTTGCTATTGTAGCCCAGACCTCCCTGCAATTCTGTCCGTTTTTGATTTGTCCGCAGACTACGGCAATTTAGTGTTCCAATTGCAAGAATAACCATAATCACATAGTTTATACATCGTTTCATAACTTTTAATCTAATTAGGAGAAGCTTATTTGAAGTAATAATGGTTAAATGAAATTCACTGAAGTTTCTATTCTTTATTCTTTTATTACTTCACCCAAGTCCAGCAGTCATGAGCAAACATTGGCTGAATATTGCCGAGGCTCCCTTTCCTTCTATATTTAATTTAACAATACCGATCATATCCCAAATCGGAACTGGCATTACAGTACTGTTTAGCCAATTTCATTTTACAAGTTAAGTTTTATAATGATCCCAAATATAAATGAAACTATCTATTCGCATCTTTTGAAGCGCGCACTTGTACCCAACATAAACCCCTCAAATGTTTGTTTCCGAACTTTTTGTTGAATATTTATTGTAATTTTGCATTATAGAGTTCAGTAGTATACTTTTCCTGAAGTGATAGTTTCAGATTCCCAATATGTTTCGTTCTCACAGATACCAATGCCGAACTTCATTCAAAAAGTGAGTCTTTAGTTTCGCTTAAGTTAAATCAGATATAGTCTTTAACAAGTGTAATGAGGTCGTGGTTCCTGCTTATATTTTCGATTTTGCCAGTAAAGTTCCTGCGCTGCTCTGGAAACTGCAACGTTGACTGTAAAATTCCCGCCGAGTGCTCGCGATCTGTTGGCAAACAGGCTCATACAAAATAGATTTCTTAACACGGCCTCATCACTCTTTTAAAAGTGAAGAGGCAGTATTACAAATTTAAAGACTTATTTCGCAACACTTTTCTCTATGAAGCTTGCTAAATATGCAAATTTCTCAACAAAAAAATACGCAGAAGACACGGACCCTTAAATCTTGAATAACACTATATAATTTCTAAAATTGTATGTTCGTTACTTACATAAGCGATAACCTGGGTCTTACAGTAAGCCCAATGTTATTAAATATATAGGCAGACTACGCAAAAGTGTACTACTCTAATAAAGCTAGTAAATCGATATCCTCGTATATGGTGAAAAGCTGGTTTCGTGAGAGCTCGAATCTAATTTACTAAGGCGCAATAGCAGTTATTCTAAAACCCTATTCAGCTTATATAATCACAACTCTTTTTTCGTTCATTGATTAAATTCTTTAGCGAAAGGGTTCGTAATCGTTTTCTGATCGTTTTCGTAAATGTGGACTGTTGCAAATTTACTCGCTAACTACGATAGTAAAAGAGATAAAAGAGACAATTCTCGTGATCAATACACACCCAAAATAGTGAAAGTGATAATTGCATCATGTTTGTAAAATTAAACAAAGGAATGGGGTCGGACTAAAATTAATTATAAAACTTGTTCCAGCTTCATAGGAATTTTTATTTATAAAAGCTTTTTTGCGTTAGATATTTAAGTTGCGCAAAGAACGACGCGTTGATATAGTCAGATTCAAAAATAATGAGGCCGTGTTAATCAGCAGGAATGTTGAACTATTTTGTCTGAGTAAGGCAGTGCGAAAGCAAGTTTGCAATCAGCTGATACCGCGCGCTTGGAATGCCAGCAGGCGCAGTGTTAAAAATAACGAAATACACAGCATACACGGCCTTATTACTTTTGAATCTGACTATAGTTTTCCTTTATCGAATGGGTTAGTTTTTAACGAAAGTGCTCACTTTGTCTACCCAATTTCCAACCAATAATACTAGTAATTAGCATAAACATATTACGAGGGATTCTTCTCAATTTTATTTCCTGTATCACATAATAACTCTACATTTCCTCGACGCAGGGTGTCGGCTGATAATTTCGGAAACTTTAAAGTAAAAACAGCTTCTTACTAATATTAATAATATTCGATTGCACGAGATATGGAATCAATAAAGCGTGAAGTATATTACTTTTTTCCTGTAGTCGCACATATCACACCAGAGCTGTTAATCTAGCCTGGCTTTTGCTGCCCTGGTCTCATATTTTCCAAGTTTAACAGGCCAGGCCAGCAAAAGCCAGCTTGTATAAGCCACGCCCCCAAAAATCGATATTTTTCCAATTTTTTGTGAATTTTTGAATGTTATTCGATACATAAAAGTAAACTATAATCATTAAACAAGTACATAATGGTCAGATAAAATTTGCAAAAAAATATGCCTAGGATGGGGATCGAACCGTGACCTCTTGCTTCATAATTTTATGTAACAGTATATCAAAGCTGGCCTTTGCGGGCCTGGCCTGAGGTTTTTTGGTCAGGCCAGGCCAGGCCAGGCCAGACTTTTTAACGTGCCATGTTTGAGTTCAGCTTGCCTGTCATTCAAGCGTTGTACCGATTGGCAGGCACGCAAATATATTCGTACAGCCTAGCTGATCATGAAACATTTTGCTCTAATTATTCTTACGTACAGCTAGCTAACACCTATAACAAAAGAAACGGCACCGTTGACCTTTTTTCTGATTTCTTTTTTTCTCAAAGAACATTTTAAAACATGTTTTCTCCATCTTATGCACCCTCTTGCTCTGATTTAAGTTCAACTCTCAAGCTTGTTCTGTTTCGCATAAGTAATGTATCTTTGCCGTGTTGTTTTGAGCTTATTTTTAAATTTTTGAATGGCTTTATTGTCTGATGCAATAATTGGGTGCTACTTGGGTATTTATAAAATCTTTAACATGGAGCCTGCTGGTAAATTGTATACGTATACATATCAGGTTCAATTTTGTACTATTGCTAGCTCACAGAGCTGGCACAACTTTTCGTAAAAAGGCTTATACACGACTCTTTAAAGCGTATTATTACTCTTGAATGAGACTATACAAGTCAAGATGATAGTTTTCTGCAACCAAACTAGGATACAAAACTTTAAATATTTGTGTGCACAGAACTATAACAATTGGCTAACCATATTTGTATCTGTCTCCAAGAGCAAAGAAGCCACGGTCCCTGTGTATATTTTGAGTTTCTCCACCGCACATGCTGGCAAATCTCATGCGCGGTCCTCGCAACTGCTACATTGCCCATAAAGCATTAGCAGATTGCTCGCGTTCTGCTGGCAAAATAGGCTCATACAAAAATATATTTCTTAACATGGTCACTTTATTCTTGATTTGACTATACTGCCACCAATCTAACTTCTAAATAAGGTACCAAATCGGTTGGTCTACGATCTTATAACTTTTGTATTTAATAATCCTGGAAAATCAGTAGATGCCACCAATATCATATTCCACTGGGTTACTGTATCATACTGTAGCATTTTATTGTGATTTTCATGCAAAAGGATGGACATTTCTCTCAAAAATGAACAAAACTGCTGTTATCACACTATTTGCTGTCAATCGATACAGTATTTCTTTCGCTCATCGGGAGCCACTCGTGGTTTAGCACGTGGTTCTAACAAAAAAAGACCCCCCATTTTAATAACATATTTTAATAATACATTTCGTTTCATAATTGTTGAGCATTTGTTTCCTTCCGATTTGGGAAGTGTCCGGCTCCGCGTGGGAGTTTGTGGGCTGCTGGGGAAGTAAATTGTACCAAAAAAAGGAATATTATCAGATTAGTAAAAATCAACTGACCGCACGAAAAATAAAAGTACAAAGTATTTCAAGTCAAGTGGAAGTGAAGTTAGGAAGTGTACGATTTGTCAAAGAAAATTATGGGTTTTGTGGTTACAAAAGTATGCGTAATGGTTATTTATATGAATGTAAGAACACATGCAAAACAACAAAATCTAGAAGAATGTTAAAATTCATACACATATACTCGGCGAAGTGATCCGTTGCAGCTAAAGGTCTAAAAAATGCACAGATTTGCTTTCCTATAGAACGATTTACTGAATTTGCAGTTCGTACCGTAACCCTTGCAAGTAATTTGTCAACCAACTATATGGACTCTTGATTTAACCAACAAATGTTCTGCCATTATTCGCAGAAAACCAAGAACTTTAGATATCTAATAACCATATATATTGCGAAATGTATGAAAATACAAACCAGGATTTAGTAGAATTCAAGTAATCGCGCCGTGTAATCTGCGCAATTCCTCAACTGTAGCACTACATCTGATCTAACACTACATTAGAAATAACATTAGTCAGCCGAGTTGAGAGATTTATAGGCGTAATATTGCATTCTGAATACCGCAATTTTCTTCTGCCATCCCGTAAAGACTGGTGGGTAGTATATATAGGGCTAGCAATCCAAAGTTAAGCTTATTTACGGTCAGAGCCTTAGTAGCTTAAGCAGTTTCCCTTTGATCATTGTTGTAAATGATTTCGCAATAGCTATTAAACCAACCAATCAGACACGTCGAAAGACACCGCGGACACCCGATGATAGGGTTGGCTTAACTAGTGAAAAAAGTTCGAAAAGTATAACATTGTAATCATAAAAATCTTATAAATGATCTCACAAAGGACGATGTTGCGATACTAAATGGGATCTTTTGCAAAATATAAGGAAACCGATCAGAAATCTCAGAAGCTCGCATAGCTATAGTCGCTTGCAAAGCGTTACGGTAAATATTGCAAATTTATTAGATCTTCTTAGAGCAATTAAAACATATCGGTGATCTAATTTAAATTAGCTGCAAGCAATTAGGCCACCTATCAAGCAGTATTGCTACCTATATGAGCGTACTCGAGCCAGCGATCTCTAACTGATTTTGCAGAGATTTTAACAGCTAGGCCACCCCGTCCAATCGAATAGCGAGTATGCCACAACAGAAAGCAAAAGTAAAGATGACGTGTTAAAAAATTGATGGCCCGTTTCGCAACAAATTTTTTTTAATTATGTCTTCTAAATACACAGTCAAACGACACGGCCTCTTTTCCTCAACACATGTATACAAATTTTAGAACCTTGGAAACTACAATATGACACTTAAAATAATACAACATAGCCCAAGTAACAAACAACAAAAACTGTAAGATACTGAATCAAAAACGGAAATAGCTACAGCAAAATGCCTAACCAAGCAGTTTCGTAAAATAGGAATGTTGTACCTGGCACAAGAAGTTATTTAAATCCGGCATTCCGGATAAAAAAAAGAATAGAATCAAAATTAATCGATTAACGACAAAAACGTCTTGAACGATAAAACGTAGAATTGTTAAGAGTGGAAAATTAAGGTGACTGTCTATAATGAAGAGAAATGCAGTATCTGCCACGGTGTCATTCTTTAAATTGATCAAATATTGGTTTTTAAGTGATGTCACTTGAGAATATTTAGCAAATTTGTTATTTTTATGGTTGGATCTGAAAAATGAATAGCTAATAACTTTAAAAAAGAGGTCAGCTCATCTGCTGGAAACCACAGTTTCTATGAATATAAACTACATTGGGTACACATTTGCACGCTAGATGATTTTTTGACCGTTTTAGCACCTTGCGTTTAGATTTATTACATTGATTATAATGTCTGTATGTTCAATTTGACGGATTAGATCTCTAACAACGATCAGTGGGTTTATTTTAAATATAGGTTCTTTACTTGAGCGCCTTTGCAAGAGCTGCGCATCCCCGTACCCTTTAGACTTCGTTTACGCACTACGTTTTCTCTCTATATGAATACTTTCAATTTTCCGAACTTCGTTTCTCTGAACCAATCCTACAATAGCATCTTTTCCTACAAACTAGCCTAAATCTTTGTTGCCAACTTCAGTTTTCATTGCTAAATAGACTATATTTAATTCCAAGCTACAGTAAGCCAGCCTAGTCTTTATTTATTAAACGGTTACGTCACGTGAACCGCTGTCTTATCATTAACAAACTTCTAACTATGATTCATTTGAAATATTCTCATCTAAACTAAGAATATCAAGGAGAAGCATATACGTGGCAAATAACCACAGGACCAAAAAAATACTAATATGATATATATATGTAAATATACATAAATGCTTAACTTCTCATAGACAATTTTTGCACTGATGACTCACATGTTGAAGTTTAGTACTAAAATTGGTAGAGAAGTGGTCCGTGTGGGATACTGTAGCAAATTAGTGCAAATAATACGATGATACAGCAAAAATCAAACCTTAATAATGTAGCAAGATAAATAAAAGTTTATGAACTCATATTTATTCATGAATACAGTAAACCTGCAGGACTTTGTAGCTTGTTTTTTGCATCGAAAAAGTTTGGTTTCCAGAAGGCGATACTTTCATTTCACGCCTCGGTGGTCAAATGAGGTCAAACCAAATAAAAGACTGTGCTCCTATTAGAATACTTTTTCAATTACTTTACGCTTTACGGGTTTGCCTTCATATAGATCATACAGCGCTCTCGGTACTGATATCAGAATCAACTGAAGTCTTGCTCCCAAGGCCAAAGGCTCTATTGAAAGTCCCTCGCCTACTCAAATTTCGACCTATTCTTCTGATTTTCAATATCAAATGCTTAGTATTGTTTGTGTACTCAAAAAGAACATTTGGTGATTCATTCCAGAAAAATCTGAGCATTCTCACGTTTGAAAAAGCCAAAGATTGCTGAAATTCTCGAATCGTCGGTTTATTTCCCAGTTTTATGGGTCTAGCTCAACCCTGTTCTCGGAACCGGGTTGGTCGTTAAATGGACTAACTCATTTGTTTATCTACAGGTCCCTGGCAATAAAATAGTCACCGTTTTCGGGAAAACTGCTTGTAAAACCAGTGTGGCAAAGTTCCGTAAACATAGTGCAAATGATAAAGAATAGCTAAATTGTAGTCGAAATATTTCGTAGCTTGAAACTTTCTGCAACAAGAGTAACTAAATATTTTAATTAGTGAAATTTGTTTGGATTTATGATTCAGTAAATTTTGTAAAAGAACCCGGCGTTATCTGGTTTAACTTGAAGCTCGATAATAATAATACTACAGTATAGTAGAATGATGCTGGAGCAGAACTAGTTTTCCAGCGTAGTATCTTGGGCAGCAGCGGTGTTGTGTAAAATAAATGTACTTTTGGAGAAAGGATGCAAATCAACCGATTCCATTTATTTTTATATAACACAGGTGCTCCCCAGGATACCACGCTGGAGGCAAAGCTCTTGCAACACACTATATTATGTTTTGGAAACCAAAAAAGGAGGGTCCCCGCAGACAGAGATCACTTAAATATTACTCGGAAATTTTGAATTACTTTATCCTCACCATACGCTTTTTATCAGAGGCAACTCAGTGTGCGGTTATGACTGCGATAATTTCAAGATATATATGTAGGAATTTTGATCAATGTAATTGGGGAACCTAATCCAACATTATTCGAGCTTACGAAACCTTCAATTGATATATCACTCAGGAATCGGTTTCTAGACATTTAAAGTGATTTGAAATTCTTGAGAAGTTACCTAACCTTCTGAAAATATTACCAAATTCCAATTATATCTTTTTCATTGCTACAGCTAAATTAGCCTCATTCAAATTAATTTAAAATCCTCTCTCAAAAGCTTTTTACACACAAATGATCTTTCCAAGAGCAGTACGTAATATCAGAAGTGTTTCATAATGTCATAACCTGACTACATATTTTACGACACCGCAGACGGCTTGATGGTGATTTCCTGTCAGCGAAGGATAGATAGCGGTTACCGGTGCTGAAGGAGAACGGAAGTGCTCCATCGATTTTTTTGCAAGGTTCCACCCCAATTTCCCTGATTTTCAAGAAAAAAGTTTCAATAAAAGGGATAGAAAATGGAAATTAGTATCAGTTTCAATATAATCACTCCAACAACTGTAGTCTACAACAAACAAAAGACCGCAGAGCGCCGTGGTATACGTAGGCTTACGCAATTACGTATTTGTGTTTTTCTGGATATGATACAGAATATAACTAGTACAATAATATTTTTCTGACAACAAACAAAAAATTGTGCATATAATCAAATAATGGTTTTCCAATTGTGCCACAGAACGAGCGATTTTACAAACCTTACACAACAACGCACACTGCAGTTTTCTTTTTGTTATGGACTATAGTGTTTACAACCTTATTGACTTTATTGTCTTGATTTCGAATATTGCTCCGATTTCCCAAACTCTTAATCTAGTTTCGAATGGCTTTCTTGAAAATGGTTGAAGAAATCCAGCTGTTCAAGATGCAAGCAGATTTTTTTACTATTTCCGACAATGTCGAACCTGCGTTACATTTTGCGTTAACTGATAGTTTTGGATGCTGCGGTGACAAAAATTAAACTCTTACGACGGACCGTATTGAAGATTTCACAAATCGCCAATGCTTCTCACCAAACCATTTAAATTTTACAACATTAGTCTTCAATAAAACTACCAGACCTTCCCAGACAAGGAACCTGATTGTAAACTTCCACCTTCAACATTTAGTTCCTATATTTTGAAGTTTGTACACACAAATTATATCTATTCTAACCCACATTGATAAATATTGTTTAAGGTTTTTTGCAAAACCACTTCTCATGAGTTCAATATAAAATAGAAGTTTATCTGTTCAGTCTTAAACCACAATTCAGGTCTGCTACAATGACCACGGAAGAAGAGCTACAGCAAATACAACAGCAAGACAGAGAGGTAAGGTGCAAGGTTGTGATCAGAGCCTCTGATTCAGAGGGCTGGAAATTTGACGGGCCGGACCGGGCCAGGGCCGACTATTTGGAAAAACGGCCCGGGCCGGGCGGAAACTTGAGAAACGGGCCGGCCTTTTCCCAGCCATGGATGTGATATGTATTATGTATCGAAAGCTAGGGTTCCAACGCAGAATACTAGAAGCAGCTATGCTTTATAAAGCATAATTACAAAGTTTTTACTCTCAAGTTAAATAGTGTGTAAGTGTGTATTGCAGGAGGACGAACGACGACAAGAACTTCAAAGACAAGCTAGGGAGGAAATGCGACAAGCTGACGAATTGCTCGCCCAGGTAAGAGAATATATCACCGAAACACATAGAGTTAACCCATCTTATGCTTTTTTATCAATTAAACATTTAAAAGTAATAAGTCAAGTTAGTCTGCAGTATTGTTCCAGAGTTATACCGTTTTTCTGCGTACTTTTCCGTTTTTTACAAAGCACCTACTCGCGAAATGCTCGCAAGTTTCTAGCAACTGCAAAGTTTGAACCAGATGCTGGTAGATTCATTCTTACTATAGATGCATCTTTTATAGGATGAAGAACGCAAGCGAAAAGAGGAGGAAGATCGAAAGCGTGAAGAAGACGAGGAGCGAGAAAGACAGAAAGTAAGTAAATATGTATTGAAAAAAGAATTGTAACCATCGACCTCATAAAGTGCTATAACGTAGCACAGCTGATATGGGTTGATGATAAAGGTCGGTCCTTACAATCAGATATCACGAATATCGGCCTTGCATAGTCCAATCATTCAAATTCAATATGTTTTGAGCCATTATGTTTAAAAAAATGACGATGTGTGGTTATTTTATTTGTATTATAACTTGGAATAAAAATTTGCAAAACAATTTTTCGGAGGGAATCGAACTTTTCACACTCTCGTGTCAAAACGGGCCGGCCCATCCGAGATTTGAGTAGCGTTCCATACGCAACATGAAAGACATACAACTAACAATAAATTGCAAATCTATCATTTTGGGCCAGCGTTAAGGCCGCATTTGGGTAACTGTAGTTTCGCGCAGAACTTCACTGGAAATGGCTCAATTTTCGGGCGGAAAAGCTGTAACTTTGCAGCACAGTATATACAGAATGAAACCTATCCTGCAATTGTATTATTTATACGTATTACTCATTTTCAGGGTAATCAATAGTTAACAAACGTATCTCCATGAAGCTCAACCAAATCCCCCAATCTTTCAACTACCACTGTGTGCATACTACCAACAACAAGAACTGCATAACAATATTGGTCATCCAGTAATATTCTCTTATTTGATCTACTATCTACTATTGTTTTTATTAAATTTTTGATTTACCAATTTGAAACCTATTGTCGACGTCAGTATTTCATGTAATAACTAATTTCTTTACCGTTTGGTTCAGTTTACACTACACTTGAGAACCTGCTAACTCGGTACCAGCTCTTCTAAACAAATGTTATTCGTGATTCATTCCTTCTCAAAATGCACTCAGAATTGCCGTAGACTATTCGTTACTAAACTTTTCATATTCATATATTTAATATAATGTTGTCCTTTTTGTAATGTATTTTATGTCGTATAAATATTCAAACCCCCCTGCGTCATTCCGTCATTCAGAATAATATAGTCACTTCCCCAAACCAAAAAATAGCTTCTCCTTGGAGGGCGGGGCGGCTTCTTCCTACCTGGGGACTTTGGTTTATAAGGGCCGGCCATCTGGTTACCAAACCAGTTATTTTCTGTTTTTTCAGTAAAGTTAGTAAATTTTAAGGTGTTTAGTTTTTGCTTGTTTATACCTCGCACACAAGACACGCCCCTAAATAAGGTAAAATTGGCGCGAAATGACAAATTCCAATCTAGAGATTTTCGAAGTCTTTTACAAAACGTATGCGCAAGCTCAAATTGAGCAGATGTTGACTAAGGTGGAAAAGAAGGTTTCATACTACATATACTCTAAAACCTAGACTACAAAGGTTTTGTCGATGAAACTGAAGTCTTATAAAGTTTCCAATGATATTTATTTGAAAAGAGTAGTCTTATTATCAATATCATATAAAGATACCCCTGTAGTTTAACACCGTCCTTCAGTTAAATGTTCATGCATAGACATTTTCACCTTCTTTAAGTTCCCGGACTTCTCCCGGATAAAAGACTATATTTGAATTGCTTCAAAGCCGATGTAGTTTGACAAAGAGCGGTGCATAGAACTATAATCAGTTCTGCGCGCGGAACTATTCTGCCCCAGTTGCAGTGTTAAAAAATAAGATAAAGATTCGAATTGTAAAAATAAGTATGAGAAATGAGTATTTTACAAATTTTCATTTTAATTCTTCATTTAGTAATTTATAGTTCATTCTAAAACCGATTGCTTGATATGAAAGTGGTAAAGGTATTCATCGAAAAGAATAAAAAACGGCGAGCTGCTACCCTGGATACCGCTCTGGAACCCTAGCGTTTGTTGTGTACTATAGGTCTATTTATTATGATCTTCCTTCAAAGTTTGTTTAACAACCCAGATACTTTCCTACAACATTTCCTCGCCCACCTTATAAAATAAACAAAATTCGAAATTCGTTATTGTTTTGTTTGCTTAACGTTATGGTTCGTGGCCATTTGCGAAAAGTCGAACTCACTTTTTGATTTTCGAAATATTACGCATAAAAAGTTCTCTGATAAGTTTTTTAATCGCTTGAAGCAGTTCTGATGATTTCTAATCAGAATTCATATGAACTTTGGTCAGACAATCAGTTTCTTAATTAAAACGATATTGGCGCTTTTTGTTATAATTATATAATTCATGACTTCATACTTTTGTTGAATTAACAAATTATGTAACCTATATAAACATAATTGGCGTAGGTTGAAAAATAATGGAAGACATATTTTGCAAATTTTAGTTTCAAAAATTACTCTATAGCAGCTTAAAGTCTTATAAAGAGCTGTTTCTTCCGGAAACAAAGTTTTTCGAAATACTCACAACCATCTGTATTTATCTGTAGCTAAAGAAGTTTCTAAGCCAAGAAGTCAGTTTTGAACAATTTTTACAGAAAATTATGAAATAGTTTCTTTTGATCTTTAGAGCAACAATAGTTACGGACTTTTTGCCTAACGTTTATTGGCTGACAAACCTAAATACTTTACGAAATAGTTCGCAATAAATGACTACCGCAGCTGAATACCGCCCTTTCCTGGAATTGGAGCATTGTAGTAAAATAACAACAAAATGTTTTGTAAATATTTAAACAAAATTTCGAAATCAAGTAAAGCATATAGCATTAAATCAACTTTCGAAATTGAGATTTGAAAACTAAACTTTGAAACTAATTTTGGTCTGTAAGAGAGTGAAGAAAGTATAATTAACATAAAGTAACGTAAAATCCAAAATAAGGATTCATATTTTTGTCATAACTGAGAAATTTGCTCGAACATTATGATATGACCTAATCAGCAGCATAACCGCTTGACATAGCACGATCTAAGAGCTCAAAAGGACTTGAGTCTACAAGCTGATTCTGAGAACTGGATATGTTAAAACAATCAATTAGGGCCGGGCCAAACTGAATCTGGAAAAAATCTATGTGGCAACTTTTCCAGTCGAAAACTTTTCGGTGAATGAATCAGAACCCTAATCAGTGGCCTTGTGTTTAACATCAAAGTATCGTATTCGAATGGCTGGGGGCGGAGCCTGGGAATCAGATTAACTCATATTTTGTATAAAAGCCTATCTAAAAGCACAATTTCTCATTTCGAAATCGAATTTCTTAGCAGTTTCTGGAGTAATGAAACTACCTTCACGAAAAGTGAGAAACATTCCGAGTCTTAAATTTTTTTGATACCCAGACTAATTTGCAATCTTTTCTACTCTTGAATATTACGTTAACTTTCCTTATATTAATGATTTCAGCTTAATTCCAAAAACCAATGTCCGGATACAGTGATGAAGACGATGCCCGCAGACAGATGCAAGAGGTGGGCGGGGTTTAAAAAAAATCGATAATCACAACTTAAAAAAGTCTCTAGAATACAAATTTTGTATATAATTTAAAATACGAAAGTATTTTTATTAATATATTGATTTTCAGGAAGATGAGCGACGAGCACGCCAAGAAGAAGAAGACAGACGACTTAGAGAAGAGGAGGAGAGGTTACAGGTAGATTAGTTAAATATTATTATTAATAGTTTACAAATTTACTATTGTTATTATTAAATATACCTAATATTTTATTAATACAACTCATTTCAGAGAGAAAAAGATGAGTACGACAGAAAATAGCCACAAACTCGAAAAAAACAAAACTCTCCAAACAAAGAACAAAAATCTCATCGCACAATCAATGTACAGTTATTTATATATGTATAATCTCAGTATTAACCTTATTGGTAATATTTTTATGCTTATTCACATTGCTGTTGGTTAATAATTTGTTGTCTTGCTTCTCACTAGCTCAGGAATAAATGATCAGAGCCCAACTTTGTGTTATTTTGGTTAAAACTGATAAACTTAAAGATATGAAAAGTTTCGACAAAGTATTGTGTTTGGTCTAGGTTCAAACGTGTAGCTACCAAGGGCTCTTCAATCTTTATGTAGTTTCCCAACGTGTTCGGTAGCGCAATGGCTAACGAAGCTGGTTACTAGCTGCAAGTCCGCTGGTTCGTATCCATACTAGCAAACTTTCCTTGCAAATACCCTTAAAATGAATTTCTTTTCCATGTTAAGTGTTCTGTAAATGCTCTAAACTATTCTTTTATCACTTTATGAGCGTTTTGTTGTTAGAAAGCTTCGGACTAGTCGTTAACCAATTTAATGAAACATAACTTCGGATGCTGCTAGCTATAACATTCGAAGCTAGTTAACTAATATGAATGACAAATTTATTAAAATATTACTTCAGAGCTTGCTTCATGGATGATTTATGATAAAGCATCCATGAAGCAGATGGTTTATTAAAGGTTGGGTTATTTATCAGACGATTCAACTTAACGATGATTAATACTGTTTACTTCTTTCATACTAATGATGATTTGGAATATCAAAGAACGAATTTTTCAATTCTCTTATAACTAAACATAAGTGTTAATGGTTCTGTGTGGGCTAAGCTCTGCAATTAGAAGCT
Organism: Phasmarhabditis papillosa; assembly: GCA_034691345.1. Classification (NCBI taxonomy): domain Eukaryota; kingdom Metazoa; phylum Nematoda; class Chromadorea; order Rhabditida; family Rhabditidae; genus Pellioditis; species Pellioditis papillosa. The sequence goes on from JAQGAV010000489.1 coordinate 18,988, forward strand.
GCATATCAGTAGAATTCAATGAAATAGAATATCCATCCCACGTAGTATACTCCTATCGCTAACGTTTGCCTAAAAAGGAGAAGTGATTTAAAAATTGGGAATTTAACTGTATTAAGCAAAATTGTTATTATAATTAGAAAAAGGGACCATATGTAAGCTTAAAGCGAGAAGCGAATTCCTCCAGGTGGATGAGGAAGTTATAATATGCTGCCGTATAACTTTGATAAAACTTCGGGGTTCTTATGTTTAGTTCTTAGCAATCAAGCACCGATGGAGGACTAGGTAGTTTAGTGATTAGATCACTCGTTTGGTGAAAAGGTCGCAGTTTCGAATCCCCCCGAGGCCTTGTTCAAAGTGTTCCTCTGACATTTGGGATTATTATAAGGAACACTCGTACCATAGAAAGCTCCATACCACTAGACTAACACTAACTATAAGCTTAGTCGGTCGCAGTGTCAGTAAGTATAGACGATGTGTTTGGATCCATCGCTGCAAGCAACCCTGATAGTTTCGAGGAAACCTAGCAGGCTACTTCCTCTTATATGCATTGATGTTGGGAGTAATAAAGCAACTTCTGGCAAATCTATACTGCTCAAGCAATGGGTGTATCTCTTGTTGGTTGCGTCAGAAAGAGGCTTTCTTGTTTTGTTTTGAACGAATATGAACATCCACAAGCCAATAAACCTTTGAAACTTCAATAGTATGTATCATAAAGTTAGTGTTCCAGTGCAGTAACTTGTGGTCGTAGTATAGAAATGCGCGGGTGGGTGCCCGGGATGTTTTTAGCCTGCCAGTGCCACAATCCGCAACTGCACGGGCAGCTATAATCTGTCCGCGCACCCACACGGGCGTTTCTATACTACAGCCCCTGGGAAGAAGCGGTGTTAAATAAAAATGAATCTACTTTTCAACAAAAGGCTCCCAATCCACTGAGATATCATTCATGTTTATAGAACACTACCAGACTATATTTTATTCCAAGGTTTAACTTTACCACTTTAACGTAAGTTTTATAATCTTTATAATTAACTTTTTGTACAATTTCATATCCTAATATTATCATTTCATTGTTTTTATGCTTTCTGTAATTCGCCGGAAACCACTAATTCTAACAAGAATTACTCAATCAGTTAGTTAAATCTGTCAAAACCACAGAACTAATAAAATGATAAGAACGAGAAAAACCGGAAATGTTCAAAGAAATTAGATAAAAGGAACTGAGTGGGTCCGTCTGGTGCATATTTTACGACCATAAACGAATTTTAAAGATTTTATGAAGAAAATACATAATATGTATAAATACAAATATAAAACATTATGTATGAATATGTTAGACGATGCTTCTGACGCATTCTAAATTATTGAGTCCAAGAGTAAACAGTCTGTGTAGTATTCCTTTCTTTATAAGAAAGTTCCATATTTAACAAACTTTTAATGGAAAAGTTCATCGAAACGGGCATCTTCAATTTTGAATTTGACTATAACTATAGTCAGCGCCTAGAGTAATGATGGAGTGTAAAGAATTCCACGCTCGTCTGAGCCCCTTTTGCGAGCACTGCGCCAGCATCTTGCGGCTATTCTCCGTTCAACATTGTGCCTTGCCTGCAGCCGAAAATTTGAGAAACGGTCTGGGCCAGCCTTCTCTCAGCCCTGGTTTGTTAAAGCTCGCAATCCAAATTCCCGTTAAACAACACTCAAAAAGAACCCATGAATAAATCTTTCAAGCAAAATGATAACTTTCGTCGCAGCTTCCGAATTCCTTAAATCACAGATCACAATGACTTAGCCTAATGTAATGCTTCTAAACAACTTCTCTAACCTCCCAAGTCGCCCACGAAGCTTATAGGCTACAGCAAAGCTCACATGTCTTGATTGTACGACTTTATACCCTTAGACTATTCTTCATAAAGTCATGCTAACTCTAATTTTATCGCCAAATTCATTGCTTTATCTAATGAAAATGAAATTCCTGCAATTCTTCTTGTATAAACTACACATTCACCTACTCTTTTGATTCTAGAAAACGCTGCGTTTTGATAAACGACAGCTTGTAAACGCAGGGCGAACGGGATGTAATCAGACATAAAACGGTGGGAATTCGCGGTAATGGTCTAGAGGAAACTGGGAAAAGAGTCAGAGTTACGTAGAAGAAAACGGTCTTAGTTCGAGAAGTTGGAAAGTCGTTACGATTTTATAAGCAGATAAGTGGACATTTAGGTGCAGACTTTGAAAATTGTGGTTAGGGTTGAGAACGTTTTGTATGGCGTACTTAGTTAGTACTTACTGCTGCTGGAATATTTAGGTTGTTCTAACATTAAGGTTTTATGAAAAAGATTTCTTGAAATTCGAGGAACCTCGAAAGGTTTCTAGTCGAGAAACAATATTATTTCTGATTGTCTTAACTAAAGAAGCCTAGACCACTGAAAATGGTTTCTATGAATTCCGAAAGAACTTAGTATTGCAAAAAGCTGCTGATCCAATTCACATTTTCTAATGTATGAGCTAAACTATGATAATCTTTTGTCCAACACTTTTTCTTGAAGATTTGTTTACTTATATTATTATATATTCGTTTATCGTACTAATAGTCTACGAAAATATGCACTGCATATCTTTAATTTTTTTCGGATAATTCTCACTATTGCTCAATATTTCTCAGTTTTTATGCTTTGCTCTGGTGATTCATCGGGTTTTCTTGAACTTTTCGATAAGGCTTTCGTTTAACTTAAATTAATATAATCTTATAAGCTCATTTGGGTACGTTGTGGCTTGATAAGAAATTCCAGAAATAAAATGAAAAGATTGTGAATTTTAGAAATTCTCGGTAGGACTATTTTGCCTTATATGCTGTAACATTCCAATAGCATCATGTTTGCTACAGTTTGTTTATTCATATTTTAAGAAACACGAGATCACAGATATTTGGAGGATGAAGTGAGGCGAAGGGACCATAGGGAGCCAGGACTCCATTGCACAGCACCTGGGGAGCGGAGGCAGCGGATCAGAAATTTGCTAGAATTCTTTCTTCGGAGCGGATTCGAACCATCGACCTCGAGATTATGAGGCGAAGCTTCTATCCACTGGGCCAATAGATCGAAATACAAAGAATATTGTGGAAAAGTATCATAGGAATTTCGATTTAAGAAAATAATATAATAATCGTCTATAGTGAGATCCAAGAGTAATGACGGAGTGTCTTTCAAATGGCTAGGAAACTCTTGGAAAAACGCAAATGTACCCAATATTCTTCGAAAATACGTAAGCAACACTCCATCATTACTCTTGGTGCTGACCATATAAGAATTATATAATGTTCCTTATTTCTGACTAGAAAGGACCTAGAATCTGGATTTCGGAGGCTCCCGAAACGAAAGAAAAAGAAAATTTGAATATGATCTTTTCCGAACTTAGCATGAAAACCCATATCTATGTATCTTTGAATAACTATCTTAAACACCTAGCCTTTAACTTGACAAGTCTTTGAGGACCGTAAACCGTTTCGTGATCGGATGACATGATTTCTGTATTTACTAGCCTATCACTTACTCACTTCCCTCCGAATAATAGTTACGGATGTTTTTCTCGAAACAAATGTTTCAAAAGTCACGTTTGCTTCTATATTTATTACGCTTTTGTCATATTTCAAGCGGGTGATTAAAACTTTGAAATTCTCTGTTAAAAATACTTTTAGAAATGCACGTAGTAGACAGTTTACACGGCCAGAGCAACAGCATAAATTCGTTTTTGAGGGACCTTGATTTCAAAATATACTCTTAATTTCAGTTCAAAAACTTTCTGAGGCTAAGTTTAGGCTTTAAAAAAAGACATGCTTTATTTTATTTTAGGGTAGAAATTTAGGAATAGTGTTTGTATTCCTAAATCTATGACCTACCACAGTTTGTTCAACTGTTTAAGTGGCCTTTGAAGGACCTGTGACTTCCGACTACCGATTTATAAACTCCGAGAATAAAGACCTTGATCCAAATAACTTACTACAATAAGTTCGAAACGTTCTTATTTCTAAGAAATTGTTATTTGCTTTCTTTGGGTGATTCATCCCTTTTCTGGAAAATCAAAAACTGGCACATAAATGCGATAACAGGCACGCGTGTTGATCTTTAAAATATTAGTAGAGAGCAAAAATTCAAATGTTAAGGTGATTTCTAAGAAAGGATTTACACAAAAGGAAAGGGACAAAACATGGAAAAGGCACGAAAGCTAAAATGGGTGCAAGAGCAAGATAACTGTTATAATACGTTAAAGTTAAAGTTTGTTTCTATATTTTTAACAAAAAGTAGATCACAGACGTGTGGAGCGAAGATGTAAGGCAAAGTAACCTTCGTAAGCAGAAACTCCATAGCAGATCTTCTAGGGATTTTTGTTCTTCTTTATTCGGGGATTCAAACCATTGACCTCTAATTTATTAAGCAAAGCTTTCAACCACTACTTTGTGTAGGAATCTTTGGTGGATATCCAATTTTTTGAAGAATCTTGTTCATGCGACTGTATATGTGTATTCCACTATTCTGAATACAAACAACGTTGCCTCCATTTTGTCCGGCAGGTACCTTATTCGGAGAAGAGACATTTCAGCGTCGAATGTTTCGAGGAGATAGAGAATCCTGTAGGCCGTGTTTGAGGCTCTCTCGAATTCAATGAAAACTAATGTCAAAATTTGAAAGAATCCTTTATTTGAACCATTGCCAACGTTTGGTCCCATAGTCCGAAATCTGATAATGTCGTTTCCTAAGCTCTTTCGAAAGGTAGTTTCTATATTTAGGTTTTGTTTTAGGTTATTTTAAAGAAGACTCTTTCCGGTTCTGTTTTATGAACTCTTACAATATTATGTTATTCTGCTCTCTCAGAGTCTTACAAGAAATTTCACAATATTTCCACAACTTCTCTTTTTACCATACAATCTTAATGGTTTCTTTGTGGTTTTCCGCTTTTGCTCCAATTTCGAAATGTTTCACAATATTTGAAACCGCAAAGTGATAGTGGTGAATTTACGAAAACTAAATGAACAACGGGAACCCTTAAGACACTTTAAACTTATATTATAGCGAAAGGACAGGGACCGATAATAAGAAAAAAGAAAAATTAAGTGTAATGTTAAAAAAAGTATTATTAGTTAATACAAGTGTTACTATGTTGGAGGGGACTCGTGACAGTAATACTGTTTTTGTGCCAGGAACAGTGGTAGAGACGAGTAGGGCAGTTACCGCTGAATCCACGAGGATCTAACAATAAGTCTATGGGTACTACCCCCGTAGCTGCTAAACGCTCAGAAAACTATGAGCTTACTTATGTTTTGTTCATCCGAAGACTAAATATTAGAAAGAAGCCGTCTTAACTTATTGTTAAAAGATTCCAGAATGGATAGCCGAAACGTAGCCTCTGAGAAATCTACTATTATTGTGTAATACAAGTGACTATGGAAAACAAAAATGATAAAAGTGACAATTCCATTTTTGATGCGTCGTTTTGGAAAAGCTTTCAAGAAAACTTGCGAATAATTACAATTTCAAAGCTTCCTGAGTAGCCAAAGCGCCAGATTTCGCGACAGTTTCGACTGTGTTAACAATAAAACAAACAAAAATCAGCTCTTCCCGGATGAGATCAACTTTTAAGTGAGAAACGCTTACGCTCAGCTGTAAGTCCATGTTTTTGATTCTAAATTTCTTTAGAAATCGACCAAAGTTTCGAGTCCTTTACGGTGTGGGTCGAATGTGACTCATAAGGTCGATTGCAGGTCGATCAGAAGTAATAAACCGTTGCCACCTTTAAGATTGCTAGTTCTTGAGTTGTAAAAACGACAGACAATAAAATGATCAGACTAGGCACCCATAGACCACTCCGTACTACAAATAAATGTCCGGGAAATCAAACTGTTACAATTGAATTGGCAAAGATTATCAAATTGAGGGGGTATAAAGAGTTTTTGAGGAAAATATTTATAGAAAGTGCACAGTTAATTTTCTAACATATATCCCAACAACAATCTTCTAAATATCTGAACCAACATGAAAGCGACTGCCTCAGTCAGATCAGTGACGATTGCGATTTTCAACGAATCCCTGGAAAGAGAATTGCTATTTTGAGTTACAATAGAAGGTCAACAAATAGAATACTTGCAACAATATAGAAAGATATAATTTATATATATCATATAAATGTGCCGTCACTGCCGAAAAGTTACCATATTAAACGTTCAAAGCCACGCGCAAAATCAATCATCAAATATTTTAAACGAACAATACAGAATATTAGAAACTCTACACGAAATACCAAACAATATCGGCTATCATGCCCTATTATACTTCGCCGTCGATACAACCACTTCTCAGCCTAACGCAGGATTCCTAGTTCATAAAAACTATTAAGGTTCCAATCCATTTCTGCAAATAAGATGCTAAACCGTAATATTTCTGCAAACCATTGTCTATTACTCATAGATACTAATCTTGTTGTCATTTTCTGCATTTTGTGCCTTCTTTCTATGAATCATTAATCGACTTATAGCCTTGTCCATCTTTATAGCCTAATTATCGCCGAATCTATACTGATTTTGCTGATAATTTTGTATTCGGAGACTAGATTTCTTATATTTTCGTAGATTATTTGTGTTTCTAACTGTAGTCGGCACCTGGAAAAGGTTGAATGAATCACCCAGCACACTTTGATAAGAAAATTAGCAATGCTAAAGCACAATTCAAAGTATTTTGATGAATTTGGTGTAATTTGGAAGATTTGGGGACCAGTTGTGGTCTAAATATGTGCTGGCACAAGTTTGGTTTTGTAACGTTTTCTTTAAAAAGGTACTCCAACACTAGTGAACCTTGGAATCGTAGAATTAAATATATTAAAGAAGCAAGAGTTCGATGTTCCTTCATCCACCTTGTTTTCTATAAACATATGTGTTCTCTTGTTTCGTCAAATAAATTAATAAAGTTAAGTGAACTACCGTTACCACAGTTTTTTAGAACTCTAACGTGTATTCCTAGACTGCTAAAGTGAACTGTTAACTGAGAAGAAGATTCGCAGGATTTGAGCATTCAACAGGATTTCAATAAAGTGTGGGATTTTCAATGTCGTGCACCCGAAGATTGAATGTTAGAAGGGAGTCGTCTCGTTATTGTGTGATATGTGCGATTACAGGAAACAAATTACTTTTTTCAATGGACGGCCGTAAATTTAAGAAGCGGCTCAATCCGATCCTGATTATAATCATAACTAATGGTAGTACAATGTGAATTGAACTCATAACCGGTTTATATATTCGTCTTTTTTTCAAAATTTGGGTTTTGTAATATTTTGTAGAAACAGGATAAAGGTCAACTATATAAAGCTTTCTTTACATTTTATGAGAAATTTACACGAGACGTTTGTAGTATAAAGTAACGTCTATAACAAACAAAAGACCACAGAGCGCGGTGGTTACGAAGGCTTCCGCAATTGCGCATTCGTCTTTTTCTGGATATGATACTAAATAAAACTAGTACAATAATATTTTTCTGACCACAAACAAAAAATTGTGCTTCAAACCATACATATAATGGTTTTCCAATTTTGCCAGAGAACGAGCGATTTTCCAAAGCTAACCCACCAGCGCGCACTGCAGTCTTCTTTTTGTTATGGACTATATTAACATGTACTGTGGTTTTTGTTTTGTATTCAGTTGTTGGAATTCAGATTCGGGTTTATTCAGTTGTTAAAATGATTAATAGAATTTGGTTGCTAACACAGTTTAAATTCAGTAAATACACAAAACCGATTCAACATTTTACAAGTTAAAGTAGCGCATATAGTGGACGGATAGATCACTTGCAGGTATAGTCTACGGACGAATCTCATGAAAGCACAGTTTCGAATATTGCGCCCCACTGATAATCATCAAAATTCAAAAAGTATTGCAATATCTTTAGCCGCGTTTTTCTATGGGTAATCAAGAAGAAATCATATAATTTTGTTGAAAATAGATGAAAAATAATATATACATTACGTAGTAGCCGCCGCCTACTACCTCCATTTATATAACCACCCACACATTTCCGAATATATAATTCCCAGCCTGCTAGCGCCAGCTTGCTGGTTGCGCACACATATGTATTTTACGTCACTCGCACACACACACACGACATGTAATATCCTTTCTCTTTCCCTTTTATCTTAACCTTTCACTTATATAATCATAATATTCAATATGTCATCGTGTATACTTTTATAATATTTTTCATGTAACTTTTTTATACATAAACTTATATATCCAATCTGCCCTAATGGGTCAAACTCTGGGGGAATTTCCAAATACAAATAATATTATAATTAAAATATACTGAAAGTCTCCTTGGCCATCTTCTAGTTTCACTCAGTAAGGTATAAAGCTTGTTAGTAGTCTGGTTCTTGAAGCGACCCAAATATCGACCTATTATGATTATAACTGCATAAGAAATCATCAGGAAAAATCAAAAAGAAAGGAAAGTTTCTTTTTTTAGAATGTACGCAATTCAGCGTTATTTTTTATCCACATCGCGATGTCTACAGTATCCAATTACCGAAGATTTAGCCATGGACTATAAAGGATGGCGAATGTTGCGCTGGAGCGCTAATCTGTTTGGGTTTCTGTCTGGTAACTCTTAATATCCGTGCTCGTTTGCAAAATGACCGTATACACTGCAAGCGATCCGATTTTTTGATCCGAAAGAATTTTCCAATTTTTTGCAAAGTTTTGAATGTTATTCGATACATAAAAGTAAAATATAATCATTATACTGTCAGATAAAATTTGCAAAAAATATGCCTAGGGAGGGGATCGAACCCTGACCTCTTGCTTGATAGTTTTATGTAACAGGAACTTCTTTTGCCGATGTTGGAGAGTAGAACGTATTATATATACAGCTATTGTTTAGTAAAAAGGTTAAAGAAACGGGAAAAAGACACAGAATTTCTAATAGTTTAAAGAGAATAATGTACGGGTAAAATGTTTTTATATTAATTACTGGCCCGAACTGTAGCGAAAAATGTTGACAACAGGCCATACCGGGCCGGGCCATTCAAACCCCGTGATCATATCCACAAATGAATATAATCGATAATAAGTGTGTACACGACCTATACTTGCGTTTAAAAGGGTCAAATAAGAATAACGCTTGATATAACAAATAATATATTTTAATACACACAATAATTGATTAAAGTGTTTTGAGTTCATTAAAACTATTTTATAGATCCATTTTATTAAATCTTTTTTTATAATTATTGTACACCTTGAATGGTTATAACATGTATTTATTTAATTTCATTTGATATTATTTTTATTTTGTTTCTTATAATACAATAGAATACACAAATAAAGCAAAATCTACTTCAGTGTTAAATTCTTAATGGGGTCGAGGCTCGGGAGGATGATTGCGGCTGGAAGGCATTGTCAATCACCTCTTGTTTTTCTCCGGCGACAAAGGAACGATTCTCCACAAATGTAAGTGAAAAATAAAATAAAAAAACATCTTTAAAAACACTTTTGAACCCCATCTCCTTTAATTGGTCACGATATTTTGAACAGCCTTCATATACATTATATTTGCTTTGTTAATTGGACAAAATAGCTCATACCAATATTCTAACACGGTAATAACTATCGATGTGAATCAAACAACATAGTTCTTGGTTGGAAATTTAAATGAATCAATCAATAGTTATTCAGAATCGTGAGATCATAGGGAGATTTATATCACGCTGAATTAGCTAATTTCTTCCATTTCCTTGGATTGTTTCGTGCTAGAGTCATCCATTTCACACCAATTTCTCCAGAACTTTCGGCAGCTTTTCTATAAACAACAGCCCATTGGGCATGCTGCCTTCCTTGGGAACCATTTCAAAACGTTTAATCAATTTTATTCTAATTTAAAGACAATTTGATTTGTTTACGAAAAGATGGAAAAGAGATGTTAGTTCCACAAGAAGTCTGATAACTTCATAGATTCCCTTCAGAATTAAGAAGCACTTCCCTATAGAAGTAGCTGCTTTTGACAATTCGTTTAATTTTGAACTATAGTCTGTATTAAGAGCTCAGTTTACTTTTTATTTAACACCGCTGCTTCTGAAGATACTACGCTGGTAATCTAGCTCTTGGAACAGAAGATAATTTACAGCTTCGCGTCGTCCCCTTGTCTAAGCCCCGCCCCCATGGGTGAGTAAGCCACTGGGGATGTTGGTGGTCGATATGAATAAGTTTGATAATGAGTGAATCATATTATTTGCAAACAGAGTCTATTGCGGTTTCTCCCTTTATTATTCATAATATTAATGTTATTAACATAATTAGACTATATTATAGTTTTATTTAAGGTGTGCAAGACCTGTTCTGACAGAGATAAGGTCTACTACCATTGCATGATTGTTTGTTTCATTGTAGCCTTAATTTGAGATCTGTCACTTTAGGACTTTAGGAAGAGAGTACAGTTGGGGCGGCCCAGTCAGAGCCTATTTGAATCGAGAGACTCTTTTTCAAAAACGCCCAACGAAAATCGTTCCGGCCAGGCCGCCCAAATCTAGTAGAGAGTAACTTCAGTGATTTTGGTTCACAACGAGTAATCCAGAGTCAAATATTATTTTTCTTCAGTAACATTAAAATGAACTTGCAAATTTAATAGTGATTGATAGCATCGTTAAACAGTCATTTCTTTGAGTTACTTAACTTTTCGCTGCCCTTAAAGTATGCTAAACGGTTACTGTAGTTTTCTTTCCAGGACCATGTTGTCAGTAGTTCGGGATCAGCGGGCCACTTTCCGGAGTGACGAGTTTCTCGCTTTTGTCTCACATCAGACTAGAATCCGTTACACAGCTTATGAACACGCGCCCCCAGAAGAACGCAGATTGAAATTCCGAGAAGCACTTGTAGCTAGGAAGTTACCGCTGGTGAGTGGGGGAAATGGAAGGACCGATTGAAGTGAAGTTTGTATTAAGAACTAGGTTTATAGCGCTGCATCACGGAGAGAAGCGGTGTTAAAAAAGGAATGGAACATTGGTGGTTCGGATGCAACACCGCCTTTCTCCAGGATACTGCGCTCTAACCGTAGCTCTTGCAAAAGACTATACCGGGTATTGACTTCCAGGCAATGGTAAATCCTTTAGATAGGTTAAATTTTTGCTGTTGACTGATAACTGTGGTATTTAACAAATATTCTCCCTATTAACAATTCTCTAAATTGTTCCTAATTATCTTTCAAGTTTTATATTCTTATCACTGTAAGTATATTAACTGCTTGCAAAATTAATATCACAACCATCATTTCCCAATATTATTCGTTCTAATAAGTGTTCTGCATTTTCCGATTTCTCAAAAAATCAGTCAGTCCAGGGCCGGCCCTTTCTTTTGCCTTTACTGACTGTGGTACGTATTGTGTAGGGTTTCGTGCGGTTTCCAGGCAGCGTTATCAGTGATTCGAGACTTTCACATCCCTTAGATAAGCAAAGTTCCGCTTTGAAATCTTGTCAGCAGTAATCTTCGCTCACTGTTCCGTAATTATAAGCGCAACGCGGGGGTGCTCCCACGAATTCAGTGTTTTATCATGCCGTAGTTGCTGGTGCAAGAGCCTGTAGAAGGTGTTTTATCAGTAAATGATGTATTATGATTAGCACCCACGTGGATGACTGTTCAGCTAGAATTGAGTCATTTATGGGCCTACAATCAGTTTAAGCAGGACAGTTCATAGGGTAGAATGACTAATATTAATAAGCAGAACACTTCCGTAAGATAACAATGATAAGTTGTTGTGAGAATATGAGTCAGTTACACTGATAAACAGATGATTTCTAAGAATACGGGAAAAGGTTTGTGATAATATATGACGATAGCGCTAGTTTTGTATTGTATAGTCGGTCTTCAAACCTATGGTCCACGCGCCTTTGCAGAGATGGACAACGGGCGCGTAAATTAATTAATCGATCACTGAAGGCTGATGAGGCAAAAAGAACATTTTGCATAAATTAATTGATAAAATGAATGACTAAACGGCGCGCGGACAGTAGGTTTGAAGACAGACTATAGCAAGTTTTTAAAAGCTTTGTTAGTTTTGCGGAGCTTTATTTAAAGTTTTCATACTGTTTTGTTTTCGATCCTTAACAACAGAAACTCCTTTCTAGCCTAGAAACCACAGATTTGAAATTCTCCGTTTTCGTTTCTATCTTTAAACAATTGTTTATAGTCGGGCTCAATACCTGGACTACAAGTGACGCTTGTATTGAACGTGACTTGGTGACCGGGCTTCCTATGAAAAAGTGCAATTTTACTAACAATCAGACAATCCTTCGGAAGCCCGACACCACGGCATGTTGACCACACTATAATTAAATATGGCTGACTGTTATCCTAACCCTACTAACGACCTTGCTAACATTTCTCTTATGACAACAACACAGCGATAATATGTGATTATAGTAACCATACTGGTTATCGCATCTTATGACGGTTTTCTTCATGTTTTCTTGTGTAATCGCTTATTAGCATCTTGTCATTAGATGGTTATCTGACTCCGAACTGGCAGTAACCGTAGAAAAATCGTAATTTCTGACCTATTGACACGATTGTAGGTGACGGTTAAAAAAGAAAAGAGGACACTATTGAAATAGCAAATTTTTTTCGTTTAGTTGTAAAAGATTCCAAAACTTATATTAGAATGGGTACAAATATATGTATATTTAACGAATCTAGCTCAAAATTAGAATTATCGAGCAGAGAGAAAAGTAAAGAAATAATTTATTTATATTCTATAAAAAGGTTTAGAATGTATAGCAATGTATATTAGATTTATATTTACATAATTTTAGTCTTTCATCGATATTGGTATCAACATAATCATAGACATTGCCAGCCAAATGCCAGCTACTACCGGAAGTAGTATGGTAAGTTTCGAATCTTCAAAAAAAAAGTTTTTATAGTATACGAACAAATCTCATGTAGTTTAAAGGTCTATTTATTATAAGGCGAGCGCACAATTATATCGGTTGCT
>JAQGAV010000490.1:0-31979 GCA_034691345.1 Phasmarhabditis papillosa
GTAGGCTTCCGCAATTGCGTATTTGTCTTTTTCTGGACAGGATACGAAATAAAGCTAGTACAATAATATTTTTCTGACAAAAAACAAAAAAATTGCGCTTTAAAGCATATAATGGAAGTTTAATTTTGCCACAGAACCACCAATTTTCCAAACCTTACACAATACCGCGCACTGCAGTCTTTTTTTGTTATGGACTATATCGATACTAGTGTCTCAGAAGAACAATACCTAGATTACAAAAGAAGTTAGATAGTAAAATAAAGTAATATGTAATAGAAAATCTTTAAACTTATTTACAGTTAAAATATTGACATTTGAGCTAACTTGTTACCAACTACTTAGATTTTCATTTAAAAATGAATTTGCAAATTTGAACCGGAAAACATGTCATGTGACAATTATGAAAATTGATCGAGAATTACAAAAATGCTAAAATTGAATGTAAGAATAAACTTCATTGGATGTATAGGTATATTTTACCATTTTTGCCATAAAGAGAATATTTTAGAAACTGTGAACATTCTGCATGAATAGTGCTTAATGAATCTCATAAAATAAGCCTTATTTCTTTATTTACTTATAATATATTTATCTCAAACTGTGCGGAGTGTGCTATGGTTAATTGCTCATTTTGAAATGGTTCCCATATGAATTACAATTCTAATAATAACCAAAGCCACACAAAACATATTAGTTTTGTATAATTCTTTGTAGTATTAATAAAAATAAAGCATATTTTGAAATATAGTCTGTCTTCAAACCTACGGTCTGTGCGCTAAGTGGACCGCGGACCGTGGTTTTGTGGACAGACTATATATTGTGAAGCTCTTATGCAAGATGTGAGCAATGAAAAATCCATAGATTTCTTAAACTACATAAAATAACAGAACTTTATACTATAATATTACTTATTATAATACTTCCTAGTTATATATTAACCTAGTTTAATAACATATTTCGACGTATTTTTTTAGAAATCACAGAAAAACTAAAAAATATCTTAGTAAGGCGAGTAGTTTCTCATGTGTTACAGTACCATGGGAAGCTTGCACAGAGTTTAATTATTAGTTTTATATTAAAAAAAGCTGCACGTCTAGTAAAACTTTATGAAATTGTATGAAAGGGCTGCTAGAATATCCAACCATAAGTAAGAAAACTTAGACGGAAATAACAAACTGCCTAATTTATAAAGATTATCGACAGTTTATTGGGCGTCAGGTAATCTACTCATATTAAAGGGTTAACATTACTAACCTTTACTTTTTCTTAGTCCTTGAATTATATTCTCAAATAACTTTAGTTCGTTACCGGCAGGCATATCCGACTTGGCAGTACCACCAGCACCGTGGATCTAGAAATATTTTATAGCAATAGTTTTAGTATAGTTGAATAGATGTCTAGAGATTTTGTTTTTATAAAAGACTATTGCAGAATATCTTATTAATAACTCTATTCTTTCGAGTAATCTACACTATCAAGGTTTGAAATACCGCAGTTTCGGTATATATATATATATGCAGACCATCCAACCTGGGCCCTTTTTTTTAAATTATTACCTATGAATCATTACTAATCGATATATATAGGTAGTAATCATTACTAATCGATATATATAGGTAGTACTAATTTCTATATGTTGTTTTTTGCCATAGACTATCTTTTTTACAATAAAATTTACCATAAAGTTCAGTCAAATCTATATTTTGATTACTTTTTTCCCACATAGTGGGGCCCTGCCCGCCAACTTTTCACAGGTCCCGGGCCCGGCTCACTGGATGGTCTGCATACATCGGTATAAAGAGATTCTGCAATCCATGAGAGTAGAATATAAAAGAATGTCTTGCCAAGAATTGTTTGCTTGATTCTTAGTTAATATATTTTAAAAGTACCATGAACAGTTACTGTAGTATTCTATAAGAAGACTGTTCCCATTGCCTCTCCTTCTATAGTTTATTATATTTTTACATTCTTCTGCCTAGTTTTTGAACCTAACTTATTGCGGCAAGTTGTTGGTTCTATTATCTTGTAATATTACCATGGCTACCGTATCCATGTATATAGAATTAGATACAAATTGTTTTTAGAGCGCGCTATTACTAAAGAGAGGTTTAGAGAGAGCATAATTGTAATAATGATAAGGTACTAAGAGTGACGTCACACTTACAGTATACCCTGAATATCTAAGATAGCTACCGTAATCTTTAAAGGTCTAATGGATACCGTATACTTTATAGAAGGAACAAAGTCATTTTGTAAAGAGTTCCTGTTATATCGGAATTGTTAGTTCTATCCTAATTATATTGGGTTTAAGCAAAACTTACAGTATACCTGGCCAACCCAAAAATATTTTTGCGCTAAAATTAGGTATGATACCGTATGCCCCTTCTAGGATAAAGTCTATAGTTTATAACTTAGTTCACCTGTGTGGTTGCATTTCCGCGGTAGAGATTTTCTCCGAGGTTGGTCGTTCGACCACCAACGTCCATATTATAGGAATCCTAAAATAATGTAATTGTAATAAACTAGAGCTTAGTCTAAAGTTTATAGGGTGGGGAAATAATTAATCATGGTGGTCTTCTTACCTCCATGGGAAGTTTTTCGTATTTCCTCGTGTGTGGCCATTCAGCCGTTTTTTCAACAGCACTATTGGTGAAGTACAGTGTTTTGCCTAAACATAGTATTGTATGGTCATCCGTAGAAGTTTAAATAGAACATGGTTATATACATTGGTTCGATGCGCAATTTTTTGTTTGTTTTCAGAAAAATATTATTTTACTAGTTTTATTTTGTTTCATATCCAGTAAAAGACAAATGCGCAATTGCGGAAGCCTACGTATACCACCGCGCTCTGCGGTCTTTTGTTTGTTATAGACCATAGTACTAATTTCTAGATGTTGTATTATTTTTGTAGTTTTCTCATGGGTGGTCGTATTGTATAGATATTTACCTGGTACATGTTGGTTCTTTCTTATTATAACTGGTTCATCCAATGGATTAACTACGAAGGTTCCGCTCTCAGACTGTTTTCCCTCCCGTACCAATAATGTCACTCGAACATGACAGTCCTTGAAAATACTGTAGTATAAATATATTTATTAGTTAGCTAACATTATAGAGTAAAAGTATTAATGGAATTAAAAGTCACCAGAATATAAAGTTATAAACAACTCGTTTAAAAGACCTTATAATAAGTTTATTCAGTTTACGCTAATATTTTGAAAGTAGAGGCATATTCACTAGATTCTGTTGTTAAAGTAATTCGTCTTTATAATAATATTATACTTTATACTAGACCCACCTGATAGAAAATTAGCAGCGACGCTCTAATAAGAAACCATTCCCATTCCATAACAGGACGGTACAGTGAGAGCAGCTTACATGAAAAATAATATTTAATAAAATATTATCATCGTTGGTGGTTTTCTGGTTTTTCGAATTAAGTTATGGGTGGTCTACGGGTTACGGTAGAGGTCTGTGTACGAATCCAGCTGGCAGTTGACCAGCTAATGTTAACCGAAAAACAATTAGCTGGCTCATTGCCAATCAGAGGCGCACTGATACCGCTTTGGGTGGTCGTTAGACTTCCCGGGAATAATATCTACTGGGTGGTTTGGTTTGTTTGTTAGGGAGCAATTTAATAAAAAAAACGTACCATGGCGTGGCAGTTGTCCAAAACCTTGATGGTTTCGGCATCTCCGTCAACTAGAGCTTTTATTCCGAGAAGATGGTTGACAGTTACCATCAATATCTGTAAAAATTACAATTGTTAGATACCACCTAGTATGTAATCAGGGTGTTCCTATTAGTTTTATCGCACTTCATATTATACCTTTTACGCTATACTACATGGGGGTTCCAGGACTTTATGAGTCTTGCATCCATAGTGGGGGGTTACGGTAGCAGTTTCGGAGTAGAAGCAGCTTTTCATGAGGGCAATGTGAATAAGAATGATACTCCTGGACCACCATAAAGAATTGTACCTGACCACGCCCAATCAACCTCCCAGAATGAAATCACGCCCCTTTAAAGTTAAATGGAGGTCATAATCACAGAGAGCTTATCCCTAGCAGGTGGAAGGTGTGCGCCGTGTATAAAAATAATTAGTGAGCCAGACGGACCACCCCGGCGAAAATGAGGCTCTACTTTAATTTTGGGATTAGTCTAAACGGGGCGCTGGCTGGGATATGATCATTGGTAATTCCATTGTGTAATTTAAATTTTCGCCGGCAGGTGCGCGCTATCGATAATCTCTAATTAGAGCGCGACTTGCTCCAGGTACAGAGTGGTAATTGCGCTATATTGCTAACATTCTGCCCGATTGAGAATTTGTATGTCGTTTCTAACTAACCATAGAAAAAACAAAGAGAAACATAGGGGAAGTATTTTGCATAATATTGTTAAGAAGATTAGTTATTTACAACAATGCCTGCAGGACAGCACTTTAAATAGAAATAGTGTTATAGACCACACATTACTAATAAAACAGTATTTACTTTGACCACCCAGCTAGAATAAGAAAGTATGTTTATGTACCTGTTCAGCATAGTTACAGCTTACTACTTGATACTTCGAAGTCATAGTCATTAAATCGAACAACTTGTCCATACTGAAATATGTTACATTGAAAGAAACTAAGACAGTTTAATAAATTTTAAACTTTTCCATGCTTAAAATAGAATTATGCATTTACTTTGTATAACTACATTGAATAATAATAATACTATATTTATATTTATATACCTAGTTTCATTAAGTTTCATAATACTAGAGTGTGCTAGCTTCTCGAACATATGTCTGACTTCTGCACGGTGCGGTAGCATCTGTGGTTGGAACAGTCCTTCTAAAGCCTTCTTACGGAAAATGTGAGATATTATATCCTTCAACACCTTGCTACTCTTTTCCATAGCCACTGTCTAAAATAATAAACATTGTAGGAGGTCCTTACATTTAATTACATTTAAATTAGATAGAAATATGGATTGTTAGCCAGATTTATAACATTTAATGCACATGTGGCTGCTCTACTATTTTAAGTACTAAATATTAGACTATTTAGGTAAATATTATACTTAATCGACCCCCCTATTGATAATTACAGTAACCCTTGTAGTTCGCACCTTTAGTCGTTGTTCTAAAATATATATCATTTCTCCGGCCATGTTGATATAAAGCAGAGGGAAGGCTCGCAGACTCATTCTACAACAAATCCTTAATTTTATATAGTTTTATTATTATATTTGGTGGAACACAAAAATGTGATAATTTTGCTTTAACCGAATGTGAGGTACTGCGCTCTATTGCTAAGACTACCGTAACCCTTTGTGCCCTATTGACATTCTAACCTTTGTGGAGAAGTCTGTGGATTATGTATACAATTATTAGTAGATATAAATGGGCTTTACCTAGGTGGGTGGGGGGTGTGAATAGAGGTACTAGATATTGTAATTAGAGCACACTTGATAGGCGGTTCTCGCTCGTTACCAATAGAGCACGGTAACCATGGAGATATCTCATGCTCTGCCTAACGCCGCCACCACCCGCGAAGTTACCAACCAGACCACCTCACTGATAACAATGCCGCTAAATGTCAAGCGCCGGGGATGATATAAAAATCAAATATACATGTTATGTTTAAATATAGAAGACTAGGATAACTCTGCAAACTCAAGAAATATTCATAGTTTTTAGGTTCAAACACTAGCAAATGGTTGTGGATCAAGCTCTCGAGTGCGATATTCCATTAAAGAAGACTACCGTTTGAAGAAAAAGGTATCTAAAAAATACATCATTCAAAAAGAAAGAAAAACATATAGTCGGATTCAAAAGTAATAAGACCGTGTTAATAATTGGCAGGAGAGTTGCAATATTTTGTCTGAGTAAGACAGAGCGAAAGCAAGTTTGAATCTGCTGATATCGCGCGCGTAGAATGCAAGCAGGCGCAGTGTTAAAAATAACGAAATACGCAGCATACACGGCCTCATTACTATTGAATCCGACTATAGCTACATTCATTTAAATAAGTTTCTTTCTAGTCGAACACTTAAAGAACTACTACACCAGATCCGCTGTTAATCGTTTTTTAGATATCATATCTAATTTACCTATAAAACTATAAAGAACGACAGCGAAACCTCTTCAATACCTGAAAACATTATCAAAACCTTATTTTATCGAATGTCAGCTGAATTGTCCGTTTTTCGAAACACTAACCTATGTATTAACCCATTACCTTGTTAGTTATTTTGTCTACAACTATATAAAATACAACCTAGCCTCTAATTCTTTTCTTCCTTTGTATTTCTTTTAAAACAGTTTTCTTTCTACTTTTTCGGGTCTCTTTTTCACTGTCTTTCATGCATTTTAGTTCTTCTTTTTGACAGGTTCGACCCATCAGAGATCAAAAGGGGCGGAGCTAAAGGAGGATCGACGGGACAAAGATGGATAAGAAGTGGATAGCATGGAAGCAGAAAGTAACAAAGGTGGGTAAATATTATTTATAAGAGATTTATAATATCTTTTGAGGTTTGTGAAAAGTCCTTTCTTTTAATAAAAATAGAATTGTACTTTATTAATAAGTGAATAAGATTGTTTGTTTAAAACATGAAAACAAACAAGCATCTACACATTGAGATGAAACATGAACGATTCATTAGTTCTGTAGAACTTTTATAAATTAACTTAACAAATACTATTTTTATATATAAAAATATAATGTTTTTAAATTGTCAACAACGAACTAAAGTGTAATACTCTAATCATAAAAACATACAAACATGATCAATCTCTTCCCAGAGGCAAAACGGAATAGTTTTTCCAACAACTTTAAACAATTCTATCAACAAGATAATGTTCCTAAAGTTAATCAATAAAATAAACCAATTTCTTTATTTGCGATTCTTCTTTTTATATTATTTTGTTTTTTGGGTATTTTCAAATAAGAACATATAGTTAAAAAGTGGCTGCTGCTCACTGTCTGAGTTCATTTCCAGTTCAAATACTTTCATCTTCCCTTCGTATTCTTCTCTTAGAACATGTATCCTTCTAAAATCCTTAAATATCCAAGTACATCTTATTATTTCTGTGACATCTTGTAATGATGGAATTTATTGCATTTTAAATGACTTTCTCGCCATACTTTAGATTGCAAAATGAGAAGTTTTTAGTGTATTTTATCAATAAGTTTAATTTATATCAAAAAAACAAGTACTCGAACAGGCGGAATTAAAATATAAAGCTCGCATGGCAATTTATAGTGACTAGGCAGAGGAGGTTGTTTCCAGATGTCGTCATTCACTAAAGCAGATTCTAACAATCTCTGTCTTTTATAGTATTAATTTCTTTTAGTTTTCATAAATCTTCCTTAGACTTTTCTTTCTAAGTTCATTTGCACTTTCTCCATTTATTTCCGGTCTTTCTTTATTTCTTATTAGTTCTCTGTTCGTTAAAAAGGACTCAATTGAGTGGCTAAGCTCAAATAACAAAACCACTTCTTTAATGCTAAAATGTCGTGTCTAATAATAAAAAACGAACATTATTAGAAGGTTTGAAAGAGAATGAACGTTTAGACACGTAGAAAACAGTTTGTAACAATATTCATGATTTATTAAGTACCTTTCTTATTCATTCTTTTTAAAATTTTGTCCGGTTGCGCGGTATTTCATGTTGTTAGCTATATTATGAGATGTGTTACGAATATCTGTAATTAAGAAATCTTCGATTTATGCAAAGTACTGACTTCTAACAAGTACAACACCTTTTTATGTTAGAACCTAAGACAAGCTGAACCAAGTTATTTTCTGCAAAAGTAGCTACTTTTAATTAGTAGCTGAATATATTTACAAACTTTTAAATATCAAAAACCTTCTTCCTTTCTTCTTCCTTTTTGTCCTCTTATAACCCTTATTCTGTCTATTTGGGGAGTCTTAGCCATTCTTTATGAGTTCTCATTTTTGGCTCTCATCTTTTACCAATTACCGACTAACAATAAGAACATTCAGCTAAAGTACAGAATAAACGTAGAAGTTTCTTTTTTTAAAGAAAATGTAATTTTTTTGCTTTCAATTCAAATTTGTTACTTTAGTTGTGAATAAAATGATCCGTAATTTGTTTTCAAAGCTCTTCAATTAGATTTCGAGTTCAAGCGGCTAAAAATAAACCTTTTCGCAAGATTTTATTGAATAATAAAGCGAAATATTTTGTGTTTAGAATGATATGTATTGAGATGTTATAGTTTGTATAAGTTATAGTCTATATTATCAAAAGATAAGTATGCAGTGCTCTATCCTGAAAAGAAATGGTGCTTAGTCAAAATTAATGTACTATTGAAGAAAATCTTTCAGTCCATACCGCTGATCCACACTATAAAAAGTGTTTAAAGAGTCTATTTCCCTGTATCACCCGTACTACAATAATAGAAGGTTTCTTCGAGGAATCATTCCGGAATCTTCTGAGCGAAGACCGCTCTTTAATTATATTCAGTCTTCGGGTGCACGAAACATAGGATAAATAAGCTGCTGGTTTCCCAAGCATTCTGCAGCTACGGGGAGTCGAATCCGCGGCCTCAGATCTTCGCGGATTCAGAGGCCGCTGCTCTAACTACTAGGCTCAAGCACCACACTAAAGTGAACTGGAAAACTACTTTTGATAGGTCTGTGTATAACTAAAAGTATAGTACGCTTTTTAAATACTTATTGAATACTTATTTATGAACAAACAAAATAAATATAATTCTTAAATAACTTAAACTTTAATGCATCCTTCTGTTTTCTAGAGTTTAATCATCTACCATTCTCGATTTTTCTAAAACTTTGGCTGGCTAATTCATTTTCGCGTTGTTTTCGAAGTTGGAATTGTTTTTGCCAATCTAAAATTACTTCACAAAATATCTATTACTAAAAAATGTTAAATAAATGTCTATTTAAATTCGATATATAAAAATACGAAACGAGCCTTTTTTTACACATTTCTCAAATTTTTCGTAAATATTTCCTTCACTTTTTAAATGTCTTTTAAAGGGAATTTCTTTTATTTATTGAAACTTATATAAGCTTAAATGTTTATAAAAGTTTCTGAACTTGGAATAGCCAACTGTGAGAAAAATGTTTGCTGTCTAAGTATCCAGGAACTATATTTTATGTTTTCTTGAAGTAGATGTACCGATAATCTTGTGTTTAACTCAATGTTTAGGGCCTGGTACCACTATAACCAAACATAATCTTTGAATTTCGCGGTCATTGGTCTTGTTTTTCATTTACGGCTTAAAAGATGAATGTTTGACTTATTTTGTACAAATCTGTGTATTCTTAAGTACTTCCTTATAAGAAATGTTATTTATGTGTTTTACCCATTTTTTCTTAAATTCCTCTTATTTTTCATTTTAATCCTTTTTCTTGTAACGATGTATTCTAAGTGTTTCTGAATCCTTTTTACTTGACCTACAACTATAATAATTATTTCTTTTGCAATACTTTCACATTATTTGCAAAATACTATGAGAAGACTTTTGAGGGCAGAGATTTAACAAAATACAGTAGAAAAAGTTTTACACAATTCTGCATTACCGTACTTTGCGTACAATATTTAGAACTAAGTAACTTGGACAGTTAAGTTCGCTACCGTATTTTTGAAATATCGAAACCTGGGCTAGCCTTATTTCTATAAGTTCAAACTTGTACTGTTTTTTGACAACGGTGCATCCACTAGATAGATTTTGTATAAAACTTATCATAAACAATTCTATTCAACATTTCATCCAATAATGACTTTTTTAAACTTATTCTAAAAGCAAACGACCAATTCTGTTGCGAACTTTTGTTAGTAATTTATCATATTTTCAACAGATTTGACCCTTGTGTTAGGCACATTTAAGAACTTAGAAGGGATTCTCTAGAGGAAAGAAGACTAAGGATAACCTCATTGAAATAAGACCACGCCCATAACATCATCTAACACTATTCTATCAAAAGAACAATAGAACAGACTTAATAAAAGAATAGATATTTATTTATATAATATTAATAAGTTATATTTAATCTTTATTAAGTATATTTCCATAACAACGGTTCTCTCGAAAGGATATAAAACTTGCCATTATATATTTATATAAGTTTTTGCATCCAATCTAAGTTACTTACAACATTTCCTAACAATAAATAAGTGACAAATGTAGATAATCTGCTTTATATCATTTGTTATTGAATGAAGTAATAAGCTCACTACATTTGGATATTAGCGAATTTTGGGCTGAAATTGAAAAATTACAAAAGTTTCATTCTGTGCCTTCGTTCATTTTGAAAAGTCATCTATCTATAGAATACTGGATAACATGTTTATTTCTTCTGAACTACAATCACCAATTTTGTCTTTTCGGTTTTTGATTTGTATGTTAAAGAATCGTATTTTGTGCCTCATTCTATATGCACAAAAGTTTCATCCCGGTTAATTCTGATGTCTTATGGTTTCTCTTTCTTTATAACCAGTCATCTGTCTATACTTTTCTGTCTTTTCCCTCTCTACCCTCTCGTTTTGTCAATTTTAACACAATTACCGTACTCCGTTCTTTCTCTAATTATCTATTACAATCTCTTATTTTAGTAGTTTTGGCAAATATTTTAAAATACTTAGAAATATTATCTCTACTAGGTTTCTAGATGGTTTTTCACCACAGAAAAACTCATGCATCGACGAAAACCATCGACTTGGCCAAGGTTCGAAAATAAAGACAAATATTCAAAACTTTTAAATAAACGTTTACTTTATAGGTGATATATTGAGTATAACTATATTTTATTGTTGAAATAATTCCTCTCAACCAAAGTGTTTAACTCTAAATTCTACTAAAGTAAATCAACAGCTAAATACATTTAAATTCCGTTTACTTTCGCTGTTATCTGATCAAATCTTCATTTTATGTTTCGGAATTCATTTCAAGTGTCTTAACCTCCCTTGGGGGTCCCATTTTGGGTGTTCGTAACAATACGAATAGAATGACAACTAAAGTATCAAAAGAGTAACAATTGACATTAAAGAATGCTCCAGTAAATAAAACAAGAACTCTGTAAACAACTTTTTGAAATATTTCAATAAATATCGAAGATTTGGAACAATAATGCATGTTTATATACCAGGGCTCGCCGCGTCCTAATGCAACGGGACAGAGCAAATTCAAATGGTGAAATCTTGCGGCTCAATTCCTGGATTAGTTCACCAAGAAAATATGTGTCATTGTAAAGGGCATAGTTCAGTCTGCGCGACTGAGTTTTTCGAATGTTGTGGTTTAAGCATTCTAGTGAAAAATGAACTATAAGTTTAAAATGGGAACGCAGTCCTTTAATCTCACTGTCTCCGTTGGCGAGCCGTGATACTTCCGGGTTCAAATTTAGTAGAAACAGTGCTATATTTAGCAACCAATTATTTTTGTACAAATATGGAAAAGTTAAAAAGTTCAAAACAAATTTAAAGATGAGAAATATTCAATACCCAAAACGGCTCTGAAAGTTTTCGAAATACGAAAATATACGCAAAAATGCATAAAAATACGCAAGCAACACTCCACTATTACTTTTGAATGAAACTATATATTAAACAATGTATCTTATTATAATAATGTATTTATTTCAGTTAGCCCCTTATGCTCTACACTTGACAATGGTTGTAGCTGTAGCTCTATATGTAATAGGTGGTGCATATACAATAAGATTAATAGAAGCTAAGCCTAAGGTAAGAATATTATAACTAAAACATAAATGATTTATGTATAATCAGGCTTTTTTATAGTTTACTTTTTGAAAATAACATCATTTCCCTTTTTTTGTCTCGTTTCTCTTTCGAAACTGAATCAAAAACTAAGATTTGACGCAATCTTGTCCTTTGTGTTGCATAGATAATCTAATTATAAACATCTAATGTATTTTCATTTGATTTTTGCAGGAAGAACCTCAACAAGTACGAATGAAACGAGATGTACACGAACTTAGAAGATTCTCTTGTAAGTTATGGTTATTTTCGGCGGACTAATTTCTTGCTAGGTCTAAAAAATTAGAATTAGATCACAGATTTGCTCTAATTGATCTAAAAATAGATTTGCAGTTCGGACCGTAACCCTTTGCAAGCGATTAGTCCACCGACTATAATATCATAATATTATAAGAGTAAAACATATCAGTAACTATTACCTTTCCTTCTGAAATTATGTTTAATTTGTTTCTTTCTTTCGAAGTTTATGGCCTCATTCCTCCTTTAAAAGTATAAGTATTATCCTTGGAAAGTTATATAGGCCCTGTTAAGAGAAAATTTATAACCATTAATGATATTAATGGTTATCAATTCATTCTACTAGTTCTATCGTTCTAGACACATTGTAGGCGCCTTAGATAACGTTGTTTTTCTTTTATTTTAAAAGGATGAAAACAAAATAATAGAACGACATGTCCACTGGAATTGCTTATAACCAATGGATAAATTCATTGTCATTAATACAAATAAAATGTATATTTTCAGTAAATCGAACGAGAAAATGTGTGGTCGCAGCAGTGGAGAAGATTGCAAAGTTAACGAACTATACAAAGGTTTGTTATATATAAATATGTGACCAAGACACGGCATCTGAAGAAGTGTTTGTTAATTATGAATACTTAATATTCAAATAGTAGTGACATATAGTTAGATTTCTTAGTAGACCTTGTCTAGTTTATATATTTTTAATATAATTAACATAGTTTCTAATAACTTTTTCTTTCAGATTCCAGATAGCTCTTATCTGGGTATAATTGACGATTGTTACAGAAACGACATGAAACGATTAGCTGAATTGGCCAAAAAACACAAATTAGGTATTTTATTATCTAAATTATTTTTATTAATATTAATATTTACCTTTTATTAGTTAAGACTTTAGACTTTAGTTTAATTCTGAGCCCTATGATGCTACTTTTGTCTCCGGGGAAATTCGCTTCTCCGTGAAGGTGCTGCGCATATTTGGCACTCTTTTTTGTTATCCAAAATACATCAAAACTTGAGAAATTGCTGTTTTTATAGCGAAAAGGGCATGTTTTATAAGAAAGAATGGATTTATTGCGTCTGCAAAATAAAGTCTACTTTGAAAAATACAGTTTTCGTTGAAATAAGGTTAGCAGATGTAAATTATAAACAACCAGAATACTTTTTGGAGCTATAGTTTTATGGGTTGAACCAACAACACACTGTTACTTAACTATTTTTACTAGTATTTGTTTGTATAAAACCACTTCAACCTCAAGAAACACTCTATTTTTTAAAATTTTTAGAATTAGCTTTTTGAGCCAACAAGTAGTTCTATAAATTATCAAAACACTTGTTAGATCCAAATTACTTTGTATTACATTGTAACTAAATATATTATTACCTTATATATTATATATCCCATGTTCCTTCTCCGGGGGTCAAGGGTTCATCTGTTTTATACGTTAGCTCCGCCCCCATTTGACTCTCCTTTGAGATAGATTTGTGTTGTAAATGACCAAGAGGAAACCAACAAAGGAAAAGTTAGCGAATTTAATTTAAAAGCAGACAAATTGTATTTTGTCACAAGGAAGTCGTCTCTATATAAAAGAGCAATAGATGAAATAAATGAGATATTAAAGGAGGGGCGACAGCCTTGTGCCCAACCCAGATCAGGCACTTGGTGCGCGTGCTCGCGTAAACGCAGGGTGACATGCTAACAAGCCTTCCTGGGACATTATTGCAATACCCTTATAAATTATCAGGCATGTTAACAAAAAAGTGGGCGGAGTCAGTAAAAATCAAATATCGCATAGAATTCAATTTTGAGAAATTTTTAGAAAAAACGGTCCTTATATTCGAAGTCAGCTAATTCAACTTTATATGTATAATCCAATATCTTCAATAATATTTTCCTTTAAACAATAAAACTACTTATTGGCCTGATCTTTGCAGGAAATTCAGTTCACATGCCTGCCTAGTTCGTAACACCTTGTCTTCTTTCTCAAGAATAATGAATTTACAGTTGTACAGTGCAATATATAATTCTCAGCGTTTACATCTGGTTTATATTGCAATAATAATTTAGAATAATCTTCATAGAAGTGACTATAACTTATTTTCAGTAACCGTAACCCTGCCGGACGAGCCAGTCTCTTTGAATAACACAATAGTAGAGGTAACACCATCAAATAGTGAACAAGAATGGGTCTACTGGAGTATGATGGATGCAGTTCTCTTTTGTTTTACAGTTATTACAACTATTGGTAAATAATTTTATAATATAATTTAATACAAACTAAATAGAGTTGCTTTACAAACTATTAATAGTCTGCTGCAACAGCTATTGGGAGTGTTTACTTTGGAAGAACCTCCAGTTTTATATAACTTCTCTCCAAGATACTGAACCGGAACCAAAACAATCTTTACCCAAAACATGTAGATTACTATTATATTCTCTAAAGCTATACTTATGAATACAACTTAGTATTTGTTTGACAAACTGTCAAATAATAAATTAGTTTTATAAAACTTAAATTCCACCTAGTATTCCCCATAAACATTCTTGTAGGCTACGGTAACGTCGCTCCGAGTTCATTTCACGGCCGTCTTTTTGTTATTTTCTATGGTCTTTTTGGTGTTCCTTTTACTATGTTGGCTATTGCTAATTTAGGAAAATTTCTAGCAACGGTAATAAAGACATGGTCAAAGCCATTTGTAACATTTATAAGGTAATAATAGTGTAATAATAAATATATTATTATTATTTAAGAAGATGCAAAAGATGGTTCTGTAAACCTAGTTATTCAGCCAAAGAAAAACAACGATTAATGGACAAGGAGTCGAAAAAACCAGCCAAATCGGTAGGGGTTTCTTGAAATTCCGAAATGTAATGTGAAATGTTTGGTAGTTTTCATTACTCTGTATTACTATTTTAATATTGTCTGTTTCAAACCTAGAATACATTGCGCCGGCTTCATACGAACAGAGCATAGCTGAAATGTTTACCTCTTTTGTAGTTGGTTTTAGTTGTTGTTGGCTTTACAGTCTTAAACAACCTAGCTAAAATAAATACCTAAAATAATTTTAACAGCTGACATTAGATCAAATTTCATTTAAATATTATAGCAGCTAGAATTGATATAGCAGTTTTATGTGCGTTTTATACCAAAGTAACTTGTTTAATCTAAAGTTTTAAAACATATAAATAAACATATAAAGACTGCTTAACTACATTTTAAGTTATATACCCATTTGTAGTTTCTATGTTCCTTTTGGGACTCTTCTATTCTTGCTTAGACCAAGACATCAAACAACAAATCCCGCACCCCGAGGGAACCGTTTATTAGGGCGAATTACAAAAAGCATTATAGGATGTAATGATCGATTGTTGCCAAATATAAAAATATACAGTTTTATTATAATTAGTTTTCTAATATGTACGGCCTGTTTGTTTAACTATAGTCTATCTCACGACCTAGGTTTCCCGCGCGGTATCACGAGAGGGGTTCTGTGTTATAAAAATAAATGTATTTTTTAAGAAAACGCACCACGTCGACCGATTTTACATTCACTTTTTCCAACACTGCAGCACGCTCGTGATACCGCGCTGTAAACCTAGGTCTTGTGATGGACCATAGTATTTTTGAATGATAAAACCATATTCAATAGAAAACGGACGGTGCCCAACACTTTCTATGTTAACTATTCGGAAACCGACATCAGCGCTGCTAAAATAGATACTAATAGTATTTTAAAATATTGTTTGGTTCTATATTTAGAAAATTATTGTATTTTAGTATTAAGAAAATAGGTTTCTTCTTTCAGATAGAAAATGATGATGAAAACTCGATTGAAGAAGAAGATCCTGTAGATGAAGAAGAATCAAATGGAGCAGATGGAGCAATTTTATTTTTATTTTTTATTCTTTATATTATTATTGGCTCAATGTTTATTGCTGCTTATGAACCTAATATGGACTTTTTTGAGGTTAGTATTCTATTGTAAGCACCCCTGCGGCCATCCCTGTAGGAAATATTTGTTAAAAGATAAAGTGTTAACTGCGACAAAAGGATACATATTATTCAGGCAATCTACTTCAATTTTGTAACTTTAACTACAATAGGATTAGGAGATTTGGTGCCACAGAGTGATACATACTTAGTAAGTAAAAGAATTAAGCAAACCGTTTTGTAAGGAAAGTGTATTTTGAAACGTTTGTAACCTGTAAAACAAAAAACTGCTCAAACTATTTCAATTATATTTATTGCCATTAAATGCTCCTAAAACTACCTTTCTCTAGGTAATAACGCTAGTTTATTGCGTTATTGGTCTTGCTTTAACTACAATTGCTATTGAAATAGCCGCGGATACACTGAAGAAACTACATTACTTCGGTAGAAAAGTTGAGAATGTTGCTAGTGTTCAAGTATGGTTCGGAGGAAAAAAGTAGGCTAATACGATTTAAAAACATTATACAATAAGAGTAAAATGAGGTGTTTTTCATATAGTCTGATATAAACATTTCATTTTCTAAACCTAACAACTTAACCCTAGCCATGTAATTTGTGCAAACGATTTTCCAAGTAACCAGCAGTCAAAAATTGATGTTTGATCATGAAAATAGAGAATAATAGAATAGTTTATTGTTTTCGAGGACCTTAAAATACACAAACAAAACAAAATTGGTAAGTTCTGCCTCATAAACCTGGAATTTAATTAAGGAATTCAGTGGTTAGACTGTTGCTTATTGACCTGTATAAATAAGTCATTGACCGATCAGCTTTAAACTATTTTATTCCCCTTAAAAACTGTAATTTTATAGAATATCAATGAAGGCTTTGGTAAAGAACCTCGGCGACCAGTTTAATGTTCCTGTTGATGAATTACAAAACTTAAATATTGATAAATTTGTGGACGATGCAATGAAAGTGGAAAATGGAGAATTATCAACTTTAAGGGTTTGTCTTAAATATAAATATATTCTTAATTACAGTATAGCTTTTAAACTTTTTATTCTAATATTAAAAAAACTAAAATAGTAGGGCCAAAGTTTAGGAGCCAATAGTTCAGCAGAATCAACTAGAAGATAGCCCGGTTATAATCGAGGTTACGGTAAGGGCGGTATAGAGAACGCTAACAAACCCCTGCTAACAATTAAAAATAATAAAGAATTAATAAAAGCATGTTTAGATATATATATTTATATACTTCTATGCAAAATGAGCTTCTTCCCTTATTAAATAGACTTTGCTTAACATTTCCTCTATTAATGTATGAATTCTACAGCTTCTATCCTTTTTAAGTAGAGCTCGCAAGCCTAGAATCATCAACTTCCAGTTTAGTCCGGGATGGACTGTTCCATACTGGATTTGTTTCTTGCGAGTTCTGCATCTTATAATCCTATTATGGTTCAATATCTTTATTCTTATATTACTTTTTCAGCAAGATCGCGATTGGATGAATTCAAACTACTGGCGAGCCATCGAATCCGGTTCAATGCACTACATGGACGATGATGATTTAGTCACAATCAGATCAAACCGTAATTATTACTCAGAATTCTAAGATGCGCATGTTCCCTTCTGGGTTACTGTAACATGGATTAGCCATTCTTATTTTGTAGTTTTTATTAGTTGCAGTGTGTTGGAAACGAAATATTACTCATTTTGACTATTTTTCAATATAAATTAAGTGTTATTTTGTTTCTTGGCACCCTAGATGATTTGGCATGTTGTATTGTTACCCAGCATGATTCCCCATAGTTTAAGTTTATACGGTGAACGGAAAATACAAACTTATACAAAAGTTTGTCGCTCTTCAATCTATCGAGCATACGAACTTTTCTATTTTTGAATTTTTCTTACTAATTAACCATTTCAAATATCAATAAACTGTTTAACACTAAACTAAAGTACATTAAAACATGTTCTTTTGAACCTGCAATATTGTATTTTTATTCAAAATACAATATTTCTTAACTTTGTATTCTCCACCCACCAATGTGCTAATAATACTTCGTCTCCCACTAATATGTATTATTCTATTAGTTCTCTTTATAGTTTTCCTTTTAGAATCAGAAGAAGAAAGCTGCTAAGTTATCCTATTCCTTTATTCATCGCCCCTTTATCCTTTACATTTTCATCCTTGTTCGGGTCATTTAATTCAGTTATTCAATCGATATTTTCTATCCTAAATATTGATTTCTTGTGATTTTGTACTGTATTTACCCTATCTATGCACTATTAAACGTTGTATTCTGTGAATTAGTTGTACTGTGACCACACTTATAAAGAAAATTTGTAAACAATAGTTTCTTTTATTTAAACATGATGCATAACAATTAGAAATTAGAAAAACTGATTTTTGTTATTAAACCGTTCGAGCTTACTATTCCACATTATAACTAGTAAACCTGCACTATCACATGCACTTAGTTTCACCACGGTGGTCTAGTTTGATAGTGAACTTCTTTAGTTATAAATATTTAAGTTATATCTTATGAAGTTTAATTTAGAATCATACCGCTACTTGTGCACATTGCCTGCATCTCGTAGTCTTTCTCCCCTTATTGAGGTTTGGGAAGGATGTTATATTGACTCGGATAGTCCACGTAAGACACCTCTTTATACACTAACACAACAGAATTATACACACATTGCACCCATAACAGAAATGGTAGGTACTGTAGATAAGGAATATAATAATTGTTATTAGAGATAGAGATATTATTCAATAGAGTTAAAGGTCTCTACAACTATTTTGAGAATGAGAACTGCAGATTCGTATTTTACTTAGAAGTGCCTGTCAACAGGCTAATTGGGAATGTTAATACAAAGTGTGTTGCAACCAATCATAATAAACGTTTTTACATCTTAAAATAACAAAAACCTTCAAAATATAATTAAAAAACGTCATTAAACACTTTTAAATTTGTATTTCTTAGGTCAGAGGCTTGATCGAAAAAAGCGACAGTTGTGTCCCGTTGGTCGATTCTGAGGAGACAGAAAATCCTGCTTGTCCAGGTAAGTAAATGTATTGCTATTTTAAGGTTATAATCATATTTAAAAACTATATTTCATTATTATGCGCACTTATGACCTATAGTATGTCAGACGTGCTTATAAAACATATCGGCCTTGTTGAGACATCTTGACTGCTAGATCTGCTCGATAAAACGAGCCCCAGCTTCAAATTGCAGCTGATGCTCGGTCTGAATACCGAAAGCCCGTTTTGCCAAAGCCCGTAAGATCATAAGCCTTTAGCTGTCATGTGCCACGTCCAAGTGTGCAACTTTATTCACTACATTCAGGGAAGAAATATTTGATTATTACGCTTACAAGTTTTGTCTATTATCCTATTGTTACTCTTTTAGACACAGACATCTCATCTGCTCGATTTAGCGAAGACGCAAAACGTCGTTACCAAGAATACCAAAAGACATGGAGAAAGTTTAGTCGAACAGCTAAAGATAAAGAATAATTAATATTATAAGATTTACTTTATTATTATTATATGTACATAATGATTATGATTTAATTATATTAAATACACGCTTTTCTCAGTCAGGAATGGGTTATGCATACAAATAATGTAATATAGTTAAGTAATAATATTAATACAAATTATACTTACATCAAAATGATAAAAATACAATGACAATAAGCTTGTTACTACTAACGATTAATTAATACTGTTAGATAGTCAAACAAACATCAATTAAATCTCTAATATAAAGCTAATTGTACCAAAAGAAGATCCAAAATAAGATATAAACTATTCTTCAAAAGCATGTTCAAACCATGCTAATGCGAATATTCCGCTAAATCCTAAGAGTAATCCGAAAAACTGAAGTATAACTGCTGTTAACCAATGACCATCCGGAATAGTGTCGTGTTTTAGATGGGAAAACTAAAATGATTATTAGGGCTGATTATAATAGGGGCGGGTGCTTTAGCCTAGTGGTTAGAGCAGCGGCATCTGAATCTGTGAGGATTTGAGCCCGTGGGTTCGACTCCCCGTAGCTGTAGAGTAGCACAATAAATAACTTCACTTTAATTACTTTAATTACTTTATATTAAGTTAAGAGTTCTTAATTCAAAACGATCATACTCTTCATTTTTGAAGTTTGTGAGGAACTATGATCGACAGACTTTTCTTTGTGGCTAGAAATCCCTATTGCAATTTTAATGTTATATTTTGTATCAATGTTACTTACCATATCAATCCACGCTACATATAGAAACATTCCTGCAGTTAAGGCCAAAAGTAATTGTTCAGCAGTTTCGCTTTGTCCTAAATATACCTATTTATTTAAATATAAATTATCCCGAATACCTAAAAATACGCTAAAATACAGTCCAGTAAAAGCAGTTAAGGCTGAGATTAGATTGAATGACAAAGCACGACACATTGACAGGCCAGAATCTAATAGAACGGCAAGGTCTCCTGAAAAGATTCTGCTTTTACCAAACATAACAATAGGAATTGCAAGGAAATATATTAATGGTTCTGTTTCTATCTAAACGTATGCAGTAAACTCTAAACTCTGGGAAAAGGACGGCCGGCTCTAGTATATTTCACACTTTTTAGAGGTTATTGTTAAAAAATAGTGTTCGTTGCCCATCAAATTCGCAGGCCTGAACTCTTATTTGTTATTTTACCTAATTCATGTGGTAATTCATGACATGCAACAGCAATACTAGTAACAATTCCTATCTTAGTAGATACTAAGAAACTAGTACCAATAGCTAAACCGTCTACTGTATTATGTATAGCATCACCAAATAGAATAACAACCGCGCGACTCTGTAATATACAAGATTAATATTAAATAAAACAAATTTGGTTTTATAAATACTAGTTTATATAACAATTAGAAATATTTAATCACGTTTGAATACTTTGTATAAACAACCTTTAGTCCACAAAAGGTTACTTCATCTTCATGGTTTTCTCCATCGGGGCTGAAAAGTATGAAGTTAAATTAAAATATCTCGTATTTATTAAGAGATAGGTTTTCAGTTCAGTATTCTAGAGATATTATATAGAAATGAAAAGAAGTTAAGTAAACTGGAAGCATTTTGATCAAAACACATTCATTCTAATTGAACACCGTCTCTCTGCAGGAAACTTCGCTGAAAACTTAGGTCTTGACACAGAGTATAAGTTATTTAGGATTAAAACATATAGTTCTTTTATATTATCAAATAAATAAATAAATGTTTCCATCGAATCCTCGCGACCCTCTATCCCTTTAGGAATTAACAATTAGTAGATTTTGTTTTGTTCGTGTATTTTAAGGTCCTCGGAAATATATTCTATTATATTCTAAACAAAATAAACCGGGCCATTACCGTTGGGTCTGTTGTAAGATATTCCCATATTCAAGGGTGGAATGGGGCCGGCCCCCTATCTAATTATTTTCGGCCCTGTCATACTGTCTTCGTACCTTCTAATTGGGGGCATACCCTCTGTCCATCCTTCTCTCTTTCTATCTTCTTCTGTTATATGAATAGATGAGGATTTTGAGGATTTAGCCACCATGGCAGCCTGTAATTAAATGACTATAAGAATATTTGTAATAGATGAGGAACACGAAATACCCGTATAAGTTGACTAAATCACAACGGTTTGTGAAAATGAAAGGTTAGAAAAATTGAACATATTGAAATAACTCTGTTGTACAATAAAACAATCTATTTTTATTAGA
Organism: Phasmarhabditis papillosa; assembly: GCA_034691345.1. NCBI lineage: Eukaryota > Metazoa > Nematoda > Chromadorea > Rhabditida > Rhabditidae > Pellioditis > Pellioditis papillosa. The sequence goes on from JAQGAV010000490.1 coordinate 21,689, forward strand.
AAAAAGTAAACACAATATTTCAAAAATATTAAGAATATCTTTAATAAGTACAGGTTTAAATCCCTATTCTTTATTCCCTCTTAACTTCATCTATCTATATTTAATTCACTCGCTTGTCTCCTACTGGTCACTCGCGGTCGCTTATTTCCTGCATGTTGTCGCTTTTATTTGTTTTCTACGTATTTTCACAAAACAATCTAGTTTCTAAGGTAAACAAGGCCACTTTTAAGCTTTCTTTTGAATTAAATTGTTTTTTGCGGAATAGAATTGCCGGCAAAATGAGGTTGTCTAATTTATAACAAACTGGTTAAGCTGATCTTTTATATATAAACTTGTGTTGTGTAAGTCAAGAAGCTTGTCTCAGGTATAACTATAGACAAATTATATTTTAAGAAAAATATCTATTATCTTATGTATTGAGAGTTTTCTTAAATTACCTTTTTTCTATGAAAAAAGAAGAATTCCATTAGGTAGAGTGCATATACAACAATTAATATAACACTTAGTCTCGCAGTTATAAGTCTCTCCGCATTGATTGAATACCATAATTCCTAAATTTCATCCCTTAAAATGTTTTATGCTATTAAGTTTACTTTCTCCTTTAGGAAATGTTCGCTAAACCAAAAGTACACAATGTGTTATACAAGGACAAAACTTAATGAACCTGTGCAATAACAAATAAAAGTGTGTTTACCAAATGAAAATCCGAAAAATGAGTTCGGATAAGCATTGCCGAATGTTTTCAAATGTTATTTTAATTTGTAATGTAATAGTATTATTAAATTACTTTTAAGAATACATTAATAATGTTGTCTTCTTACTATTTACCTCATCATGATTATGGTGTTCTATTGGGTGATTATGAGAATGGCCATGGCCATGTTCATTATTGTGATCTTCGTCATCTATCTGAAATAAACTTTATTATTTTATTTTCAATTAAAGAATTATAAATGCCTTATTTAAATGATGAGAGTCTTTACGGAAAAGTTTTAGTCCGCATAACAGTTAGGTTTTCAGCGTCGTATCCTGAGGAGTACCGGTGTTATATAAAAATGAATGTACTTTTAAAGAAAAAGCTTCCAATATATTGATTTATTTAACGCTGGAAACCTTCCATTTGATACAAACTATTTATATTTTTATATGTACATTTATAGTAAAGCACATTATATAAAACAAGCAACTCTACCATAAACTCTTTTACTTACATGACCCTCCATAGTATGATTATGTTCCTCATGATGATGTGACTCATGTTGGCCGTGGCTGTGAAGGCCGAGTATCTATAAATAGTCTTAGAAGTAAATGAGGTACAACAAACAGTTTAAAAAGAAACTACAAAAAGTAACAGAATGCTGTGAGAACCATTTCGTTTTATTAGTTTGTAGTAACCTTGAACGTTTAAAAGTATTAGAAATAGTTTGAACAGAGTTCAAATAAAGCGAATGCTAAACATTTTTATAAAAAGGCTCAAATCTACCTTATATAATATATTTTCCGAAATTCCGGACAATATTTTTGGTTCAAAGTTCAAAATGTTTTCTGTAAAAGACTAATATGGTTGGTCACCGTCTGACGTCATTTTCTAATAAGTTACGCCCATATCAATAACCAAAGAGTAACTTTTGTAATATAAAATGAGTAAGAACAAGATAAATAAAAAGTTTAGGTCAAATGTTGAACAAGACTCTTAAAATACAAAACCGGTGACTTATTTGCTTACGGAGATAAATTTAATCTAGGGGGACAAATTTCTTGATATTTCTGACTAGCTCACCAAGTGTCTCGAAAATATTTTCCTGATCAGGGAAAAACTGCAAAATACGAAACCAACAAAAAATTCGAACTAGCGACCTCTAGCATATCAAACGAGCTACTTACCACTTAACCACATAGGGTGTTGTAAGAATTACTTCTAACTCGTAGTCTTTTCCCAGGAAATCATTACGATTTTCAATCGTTCATAACTCACCGGCACGGCCTCCTTATCAGTTTTAACAAAGAGTTTCGGGCTTTCTATTATATTTCTATAACCATGACATAGTGAGTTTTTTCCCCAACCCCACCGGAGACCCTTTCCTTCCGAGATCAGACGGGAACATAATTCCTTTTATAAGTTTATTTATTTAATTACCTGTGGTATAATATGTAATATTGCATCTGAAGAAAGTGTAGCTACTGCCATTGCAATAAAGAAATTCATCCATTTTGCCTTTCTAGGTCCTTTTAACAAAGGAATTATGAATGCTCCACCGAGAGATAGAACCGATACTATTGCAGTAGAAATAGTACCGTAGATTAAGGCTAAATAGAAAATATTTGTTATTTATGTAAACATTAATTATTTTTAAATATCTTATACAAAAGAATAGAATTTACAAAGCTAAAGGTTTTCTGATCTAAAGACCACAATAGAATATAATTGTCTTTTTCCATTAAGAATACTAATGGAGTGTCAAAAAAGAATCTCACTGAAAAAGGCTCTGAAAGTATTCGAAAACCGAAAATATACACAAAATTTCCTTAAAATATGCAAGTAACACTCCATTATTCATCTTGAATCAGACTATACTCGTTTTCATAGTATTGTAAGATTTATTATTGAAATTTCTAAACTCTTTAACAGTTTAAACTGTATTCTTTTGTTTTTCTTTTACAATAACTTTGTTTTCTCTTTTTCTATTAACTATTTGTCACATATACTATCACATTATACTTTTCTTAGCATAAAAACCGGTTCAAAACAAAGAATTTGCTGTAAAAGTCAGCAATTACAAAATAAATGTTAAGTATTATAAAAATATAAGAAAACGAACCTCTGGAAACTTTGTCCCAATCTTCCGACATTATAACTTTTGTTTATAATTTGAAATTTAAACGGAACGGCCAAAATAATAAAATATTCTGTAAGACAGGAATAGTCCGGTTATGTATTCCGTACACTAAAAGGAACAAATTGTGAAACTACAAAAGGGGCGGAGTTTAGATGGTTGTTGGCAGAAAACCAGAAAGGGACAGCAAACCACGGGGGGAGAAAGGAATCGGGAAATGGAGAAGGGAATCTGGAACGGGGATTCTGGAATTAAAATATAATTAGAATAGGATGACACAGTCTGTCAACTATCGGTTTACTATCCGGAAAGAAGATGAAGTGTACAGGTGTACTCTATGAATGTCTGACAACTTTTTAAGAAACTGAGAATTCAACAACAATTAACAAAACATTGTACTACAAATATAGTTTGTTACCACTCTCTGTTCAACATTTTTGTTTAAAATTTCAAACAATTTTCTAATATCAGAATAACAGAAACAGTCAAGACGGAACGTCCTCATTTTCTTTATTGAAAAATAAAAATGGCAAATCCCGGATAGTGTATTGAAAACAAGCAAAAAGTGTGTGGCGCCGGCTATTCCTGGCTATTCTCAGATATCAAAAAGACTGTGCAAATAAAAAGAAAAGAAGTGACCGCAAAACCGGAAAATGATAAAATTAACATAGAAAATAAAGAAATTCACTGGAAGAGAAAACATAATATAAAGAAATAAAACAATAAAACATTATGTTATTTGAAGATTAGCTTTCTTTCAAATAACAAGTTACTAGTTGTCTGAAAAGACAAACTATTCAATTGTAACTATTAGTTGGTATAGAAATAATATTTGTGATAGTAGAAATGGATAACTTTGTTACTTTTTATTAAACATAAATAAAAATGAATAAATAACATATATATACAATATACTTAGGCTTTAGCCCGAGCTCGGAACTGTTCTTCCATTTCAGGCGTCAGTTTCGACACTCGCGGGCCTCTCTTTTCTGAAATCAAATAAAACAATATATGCATTATTAAAATAATATATTATTAATAAATGTATTATTAATTATATTGGTTATAAAACTACCAATCATTACTCATCTCCACTTAGATGGAAAACAAAATAAATAAAAGATAAAAACTTAAAAATAAACAATATTATCATTTTTTAAGCAAATATCTGCAAAACTAGTACTTTTATTTGAAAACATTAGTGTGCGTAGCTTTGTTTAGACTCTTTATTTCTCAAACAAAAAAATAATTTACTTTTTAGATTATCTGACTGTGCATATAATATTAATACATTATTATTTTTGTAGTTAAACATTTCAAACAAAAGCAAAATTTAGTTTTTCGCATAAATTTTGGTTAAACTTACGATTTGCTCCACAGAAAGCAGATTCCTTTGGGCACTTTCTAGTATCTTTGTGGTCTTTGCACTTGCGGTACCTGGAAAGAATTGGTCAAATTAGTATTCTGTTTGCTAAACGAACTTTTCTTTTTAGAAATATATTATAAGATAGAAAAAGAGAGCGATCCGTCACACTCCTACTTGTACTTATTATAATTAGATGTACCTACTATAAGATACCTGTATCTCATTTCATTTGCAGTTTTTCCTTCACAAGATGACCATAGAGTGAACTGCTTCTCAGTTACTGAATCCTAGAAATGAACTATATAATCAGCTAGAATCAATGCTAATACTCAAAAGTATTCAATTCGAGAATGTAAAAGTACAAACTAAATTCTCTTCTATAATATATAAATAAACTTATTTTCTATTCTAACCTTTCTTCTGATATCTAAATCTCCTTTTTCTTTTCTTAATTGTACAGCATCCGACAATTGAAAATAGAGCGCGTTTCCCGTTTGTCCATCTTCCTAAATACAGTCCTTTACTCTTTTCCGAACTTTAAATTACCTGTAGAAGATATCTGCTTGGTTTAGTTTCCTTCGATTCCGTGTTTAAGACACAGTTCTGAATTCAATAAATCAAATTTAGTAACATAATTATGAAAGAATATATACAAATAAATTGATTGGTTGATCAATTGAACCGTTAAACATTAATGGTACACTTCGAGCAAAAATGCTGTTTTGAATATCGTCCGGCTGGCGAACGGTGAGTTTTTTCTGTCTGTGTTTATAATTTAGTTAAAGTTATACTTAATCAAACAATTTCCAGTCTTTTCGGAAGATGGTTTTGGATTAGAGTTTAGGCCGGTGCAGGAGATGAGCGGTGCGGAAAAATCGCCACCAAGTATTAGTTATATTGTAAAATATTAAATAATTTTTTTTATTATAAGTACTTTACCTGTATTCTTTGTTTACTGTAGTACATGGCCGATAAACAATGGAAACCATGTCGCTCGCGGGACTAAAATAAAAAGATATATGGTAACTACAAAGGAATATTATAAATACAATTGCTAAGAAGTAAACTATTATTCCAACTATCTTTACGTCTAATTACTTTACGAGAACGTCTGCTCATTGATGTTTTACAGTTTATTTTTCATTTTATAGATTTAATTCCTTAAATTTAAAAGTTTTATGATTCGATTAACTACCTGAATACACATTTCTACACATTTATCAATACTCTCAGCATCTTCTACTTCTTCTACAAAACCAGCAAGAATATGGTTAGGTCTTGCGGGGAAAGAAAGTACTCGTTCTATAAAGGATTATACAAGATGATATAGATGTATTGGGAATAGGGTGAGCATTTGGTGGAAAAAGTGAAACGGTTTTTATTTTATTTTTATATTTTTTTTTATAAAACGGTGTACCGTTAACTGTTTTACCGTGGGAGTTAGAAGTTAGCAACTATAAAAAATAATTTTAATATAACGAGAAGAAAGCTTCAAATGAATATCTAACAAAAACCTTTTTTAACAAATTTAGGGAGAGCTGACTTGTTGAAATAATAAAAGTCGTTGGACATATTCATTGTAACCTTTGTGTGTTTAGTATACTGTATTTTATATCCTTAATTACAGTAACCTACCATTTGCGGCCTTTTGTGATAAACATATTTTTTCTATGTAATAACACGTGTTAGAAGGACTTATATCTCCCATTCCAGGTCGTGCTTTTGTTGATGAAATTTCGCAACCAGAAGGCGAAAAAATGGCAGATGAACTTAAAAATAGAGTTTCTGTTAGCTAGTTATCAGTTTTTCTACCCAAAGATCAAGTTTTTTTGTTATTGTTATATTTTTGGTTTATAGAAATTGGGTTCAAATATTTGTGATATTTAGTTATTTCATAGGTATGATGTAATATCATTTGTAACTTTAAAACTATTATTCAACCTGAGTCATATAAATAAGAGCCGCCAATTGCAAGGAATCGTTTTAGAAAGAAGAAACAAAAATCAAAGGGGTGAAATTGTTCTATTTATTAAAAAAAAAAAAATGCAAAACTGTATTCTAAGGCTGTATTTCGCTGGTAAACAAGCTTATTCTAAACAAAAATGATCAATTACATAATCATATAAGCAGCGAACTACAAACTACAAAGTATGGATTATTCAATTATATACCCAGTTGCAGAATTGAAATGCTCTCTTATATCTTGTTACAAGTTAACTTTAGAGGATGGAGGAAATAAGATCAAACTTATTAAATTTTAAATAAAAAGTCTTACCAGTCATTATCATGTTTACATTTCTCTATACATTGTTCTAATGTTTTTGAGGGAAATCTTTTAACATCCGCTGAAGAAAACGGTAGTCTAGTGGAAGATTCGTATACAATTAGACCTAAATAAATGACGTTACTCGGAAGTGAATATAGTAACTATAGAAAACTAAGCAATTTAAAACTATAAACTAATAATAATGAGAACTGAACAATAATTCTGTCTTTTTCATTATTACATACGTACCTGCCGCCTGGTTATCAGCACAGCTTGTCTCTCTGGTTATTTCCTAAATACAAAGTTAATCTTTATTTCTTTTGCTCCACCTACTTTAACTAAAAGTTCTTCATGTTTTGTGTTCAATTCCTTTACTTTTGCAGATACCATTCGAAGTTTTCTCTGAAATCGACAACTTATCCAGTCTTTACTATCTTCAAAAAAATAAAATAGCTTGATATTCACCGCCGAGAGTAATAATGGAGTATCACTTGCGTATTTTAAAAACCGCAAATGAGGGCAAATTTCTCGCTCGTACATACAAGGTACAATACTGAACGAAGAGTGCCCGCCAGATGCTGGCGCGGTTCTCGCAAAAGGGGCTCAGACGATTTCTTTACACTCCATCATTACTCTTGGCGTTTACTATACTGATTTGATTCTTAACACTCTGGGAGTGTTTATTTAGACGAAAATCTTATCTATAATCTATATATATTTATACGGTTTACCTTATTTTTAACCTGAGGATATGGTCTAATTATAATATCCCTGTAAGATTCTTCTACTTCATCTACTGAAGTACGAGAAGCAACCTAAAAAAGGTAATCGATAAATAATATAGTTTGTTTTATATGCTAACAATTCAACTTTAACTATTATATTTTGTTTATCTGTACCTATCCTTATGTAAAATACAAGGATTACAAAACAAACTGCGTTTATTGCTGTAGTCTATATCTATCTTTGGTCCGTTCGTCCTTTTCAAAAAATGTTCGGCTTCTTGAAATTGCATTAGGCCAATGTAATAAGATAAATCTGATAGCAGACCTTAGTTTTTTTAACTCCGTGCATCTTTGCTCCTACTCTAACCCTTGTTGTTTCAGCAACTTCTACAGGTTTCATTTTTTCTTCTGATGAAGAATCACTTTCTAAAATGTATAGTTTAGTCAGCTTTTGAAATATAACTAAAATAATTATTTATATATATATCTGACCTTCCGTTTGTCCTACAAACAACGTAATCTTCTTGGGTGCTCTAGTTGTAATTGTCTGCTCCATTGTTACAGTAACCCTTGTGTTTTCTGGAACTTCTGTTCTTTTTAGTTTTGTTTCATCTAAAACTGTAGAAGTTGCAGTATTGGTAGTTGTAGATGCTTCAGTCGTAGTAGTTAACTCTGTTATTGTTGGTAAAGGAGTTGTAGTAGAAGTTTCTAAAGGAAATATAGATCCAGAATGTTATCATAAGTATGATATATAATTAAGAGTTTTTTTGGAACTGTTTTGTGTGTATAAAATAATTTTAATTTATGTAAGAAATCCAACTTTTACTGCTTTTATGATTAAACACCAAGTGTGCCAATTTCTGTGAAACCCATGCATATGTCCTTTTAACAGCTTCATTGTAGCTCGATAAAGCTCCCCCAAAAACCTTTGTATTCTAGGTAGATATTTCCGGTATCAAAAAATTAATAATTGATTAATCTAAACCTCTAATATAATATATTTTCTAAGTACATATTCTATTTCATATCATTATTTACCTGTGATTACTGTAGTTGTACTAGTTGATGTATCTGTAGATGTTACTATTAATTCTGTTCTTTTCTCTTCTTTTGGTTCTTCTATTATTTTATCTTCTGATTCCTTTGTTTGCATTATTTCTCGTTCTATTTCTTCTCCGAGTTTCTTCATTTTCTTTTCTTCTATCATTTCCATCTCTTTTTTTACAGAAACTTCTTCTGCAGCTCCGTTAACTGCTGAATGTCCCAGCTAAAATTAGGATTTTTATATATTTTTATATTCAAAATAGTCTTAAAAATGTTTTGTTATAGCAAAACTTTGACTTACTAACTATTCAAGTATATTAACTGACAAAAAAGATTTTCATATGATGATAGGCTACAAAGTTGTTAATGAAGATTATATATATCATCATCTAAGAAAATAATAAAATCTATGACAGAAAAAGAAGGCGCGGCTCAGAAGCTGCAGTTTTTATTTGTCGAGTTGGTGTAACTTGGCAAAGAATAGCAATTGAAGAAACAAATACATGGATAATCAGCCCTAATCAGCCAGTGCATAACTTTTCGATTCTATGTAATGATTTGCGATTTGCGATAATGGTAGTAAATAATGTAATGTCATCATTTTAACAAACTTCGGTTCGCAGCCCAGTACAGCCTGTGAAATACCCTACCTTAGCTACAAATACTTCTATTCTTAGCGTATATAAAAAAAGTATCCTCTGACACTAACCTTTTCTTCCTTAACAATGTCTAATATATCTTTCTCAATCTTCTTTTCTTTCTGTATTTCTTGGATTTCTGTTTTCGCTTCTATATTTAGTTGTTCTTTTATGGATACTGCTCCATATAAAGATCCTTCTTTCTTATTTTCAGCTACTTTTACTTTAGAATGAGACGTTTTTATTCCAGAGGCCTGGAAGGTCTGTCTTATTTACTTCTAGTTAGTGGTAACTATAAAACTACTAGATGTATCTTTCATGCGACTATTCAAATGGAACAGCATTTAAAAGTTTGTAGATTAGCATTAAATTATCTGTTAGAATTCATGTTCAGTAAGTATTGTATAGTTTGTTACAAAATCTAAACTATATGGCGCCGGTCATGTTGCAAAATTTTACATTCAACAAGATTCTGAATCGCCAAATTTTTAGGCCTTTGAGAGTAACATTTTAGCAAACGGCCTAAGTAAGGATTAAGGCCAGCGCGATGTAATCAAGTTTTTTTAAATATACTATACAAACAATTGTTATAAAGTATGGTTAGTGTATGCTCTTTGTCAAACTTTGTTGATATTTCCCTGTAATTACCTTTTTTCGTTCTTCCATTAAGCTTTCACAAGTAATTAGATTACTTTCTTCTTTCTCCTTAACAAATAACTTCATTTCTCCTAATTCAGCTAAAGAAGCTGTTTTAGCTGTTAAGTACCTTAAAGGACTGTTATCTCTATTTATACAGTAACTTACTCAAAGTAATCTCTGCCGGCATAATCAACTAAGAAATATGGAGAATAAGTAGCCGTTATAGCAAAAAGATCACAAATATTCCATTTATTGTCATAGACGACTGAACGACAAGTCCATTGGCCAGACTATAAAAAGAAAGTTAATGAATAAACAGTTTTTTGTGTACAGTTATATTATAATATTGATTTTAATTGTTTTTTCTCTAACCTGCTTAGATATACATTTCTTCATGCATTCCTCACAACTAATTCCCGTTTCCCTATCGAACATAATTGCGTTGATCATTGATGATTCGGAGTGATAGGACCATTTCTCGGGATCTGTAAATAAGTTTAATATTAATAACTAACGTTCTTTACCAAAAGAGCATTTAGGTGGAGCATTGATTTCTCTTCTTACTGGAGGTGGCGGTGGACGATAACCACGCGAGGGTTTCTGAAAACAACCAAAATATAATAAATGATGTAAATTCGTGCAGAAAAATGCAAAATCATGATATTAGAAGAGAAGATCATTCAACTGATTAATTTAAAAATTTGCAAAACAATGCTCCCGGTGAGGCTCGAACTCACGACCTTCAGATTATGAGACTGACGCGCTGCCTACTGCGCTAC
>JAQGAV010000491.1:0-31968 GCA_034691345.1 Phasmarhabditis papillosa
ATTTATATATCATTAGAAAGGCCATATCTCAATCTGTGCGCTTGAGTTTTTTCGAATGATTTGGTTAAAGCGTTCTAAAGAAAATTGTACTTTAAGTTTAAAATAGGTGCACAGTCCTTCAATCGCACTGTCTCCGTTGGCGAGCCGTGGAACCTGCGTGCTGAATCCCGCCCCTGTGATTGCGTAAATAGAGGGTGGCAGACGTTTGTAAATGTCATAACTTCGCTCAAAATAAATTCAAAAATTTGGTGTTCCGTCACATAAGGGTCCCACTTTATCTAAAGCCTGGAATAACTCTGCCAATCAAAACTGAAGGATCAAAAACTCATTTTTGTTCGAGAGAACGAACTTTCTTAGTGATTTTGCATTATCGACCAAAAGGAGTGGGAAAAGGCAAAATAAGTTATTGTTCTAGATTTTATTGATGTATTGATGAAAAAGTGACTCAAAAATGAAGGGCAAATTTTTTTTTGTCCCAGCCCAGGACTATTGTGAAATACCCGGGTACCCTGATTATATTTTCAATATAAAATATATTAAGCTAAAAACTATCGGAAGTGATATATATTTTATTGTCGCGGCTAGCCACAGTTGGCTGAAAATTACAGCTGGCCCGACCCTCGCCCAGTTTCCAAAATTGAAGGCCCCGTCTGTGAGCAGCCCTGATAAAAGTCCTCGTGGAAAAAGAGCTTAAATAACTCTACTCTTCAAACTATAAGTTTATTTTTCAAGGGAACGCTCCAACCAAATCATTGGGGAAAACTCAGTGCTATTGGCTTTCTAATGATGTACAAATGAACATGAATTCCTTATTATAATAAGCCAGAATACGAGCATCAAGATTATAAGTCGATTTGAATGTTTCAATTCGCTCTGTATAGTTGTATTAGTGCGCGGCGGGAATATTTGCAACACCGCCTCGGTCCCCAATCAAAAACTAAAATTCCGAGAGATTTAAATCTTTTGCTAACAATTAATTGTGAAATTAATTTTCTTTATGTGTTATTTTCGTTCTTATATTCTTATTTCTTAGGTAAATTTACAATTTCAGGATGCTGTTGACTAGGGCATCGTTAGCCAACCAGTACCGGCGGGATCCAGAGTTTCGCTTGGTTATTCAAACCTTTGCGATTGCCTCTGTAGCATCATCAATATGTTCATTGCTGCCATTGAACATTCAATTATCATGTGCTGCAGTCATGGCGTTGGGTAAGCTAAAACTTAACTTATATATATATATATATAGAAGCGCTTTAGCCGTCTACGTCTGCTCGCCTTGGTATAATGTTCGTCCAATTTTCACTATTCAATCATCATTTATTGGTTGGGTTAGTTGGTTCTTATCAATATTTTGCTCATTCTACTATTCAGATATTCGGCACGTGCCTAGCCCTTCTATTTTACATACAATCGGCATATTTATGCCTGGTTCTATATGTAATGACCATGTGCATTTTCCACCTCACGGAGTTTATCTTCACAGCTATTACCAATAGGTAAGGGTTGCGAATGGGCGAGGATTTCTTCTGCTACTGAGGAAAAATCACATACAATCATACGTTTTACTCATTATCACTTCGTATGACTTCACTTCATGGGATACATATACGATTAAAACTTGTTGCAAGTTTCAAGTGATTGGTTGTTATTACTGCTATTGGTTCCAGGAGGACATTAATGCCCGACTCCTTTTTGTTAAATCATTCCCAGCATTATTGGATGGCTGCATTTGCTTGCTGCTGTGAATTTTTAACAGAGGTTTGAGACATGAAGTTGTTCGACTCACTGTTAACTTAGGCTTATTTTTGTCCGTCACTGAAGAGTGGATATATTGGATGCATTGGCTTTTTTATCTGTATATTCGGAGAATTTATCAGAAAGACTGCAATGGTTCATGCTGGTAAGCTTTGATGTAAACAATTTAGTTTTATTGTGTTTGCGGTTTTAATTATTATTAATATATACATCCCGAAAAACGAAAGTCCATTATATATCTGTTCTTTCATAGCCAAAGGATCGGAATAGGAACAGTTATTCGTCTTTTTTAAAACGGCTCGTGATATCATAGTTAAATTCATCGCAAATTCTATTATCCTCGAAAATCATGACCATGGAAGCTGGAAGCTTTGTATAATGTTGCGAAAGTTTTGAAACTGACCGATTCCGATGAAAGGAGAACCAGAGCGAGCTGTGTAGCAATTCTAAGTTTAATGCACTTCTTCTATGTTTTCATCAGATTCTTAATTTTATCTTTCCTAGGTGTTGGCTTCACCCATCGCTTAGCACTTTCTAAACGACCGGACCATCGCTTAGTCACATCTGGAATATATAGCTACATTCGTCATCCTGGTTATACAGGTATTTTTATCTTGTCCTTTTGGCCTTATATGCCATTTACTCAGGCTGGTTCCTATGGAGCGTAGGTAGTCAGGTTGTAACCTGTAACCCTATTTGCTTCATTCTTTATGGAATCGCCAGCTGGATGTTCTTCAACGAGCGGATTTACGACGAAGAACGCGATCTCATACACTTCTTTGGTGACCAATACATTGCTTACCAGAATGAGGTATGGATAGGCATCCCATTTGTTTCTGGTTACCGACTAGATAGGTAATTGTTTTATAGGTATTATTCTTGTTTATATAGTTTTGACTTTTGAAAAAGGGTGACATTGATTGATCTTTTCCCGTATAACTTGTAAATTGTATCTCATCTAGTCTCATATTTTATGTAATAATTTTGTTAATATGTATGTTTGTTTGTTGTGTGCTTTAGTCAATTAAATCTCGTGTTTCTAGTTGTTTCACATGTTTTTTGAATAGTGCTTGTTTTAGACCATTTCAGGCTAGGTTCCTCGTCTTATCTTCTATAACTTGCACCTGATCGATGTTGTTGCCTCGGTCGTGTATCATACGTACCAATGATCATCTGCTCAACTCATAGTTCGGTCAAGCAAAGTAGTGTTTGGCTAAATTTATCCGAATGTTTCTTCCGGCAGGACGTTTATGTGTTCTCATCTATGGTTAAAACTGAATTTCCACTCATGTCTCGATTGTCATTTTTTCTGCAATTTTTGAACAAATGCAGCCCACACCACAGGGAGGTGCCTTTTTTGACAATGTGGCATTTGGCAGTTCAGATCGATATATATATATTTCAATGTTGATTTTGAATTGATATCTGAGTGCACGTAGATATTATTTTCACCTTTGTACTACTTTGAGAGATCAGGTTTCTCATAGTTTGTCTGACGGGTGTATGCGAAGGCTATCAATCAGCGTATTTCAGTCTGTTTTCATTTGTTCTTTCTGTTCACATTCTTTGATTAAACACCTTTATCTTTATATTTATCTTATAAGATATAGCTGCTTTAATACAGGCTTCCTCGATTAATTGATTTTATCTAAAAGTGCTCTCGGCCCATTGAATTGACCTCTACGTAGAACCCAGCACACAATTGTTCCATTACGCTTGTCCCAGTTTTCTAATTGTCTCACTCACCAAAATGTATTACTTTAAATGACAGTTGTTATACTGTTGTTGCCGTTTTTGTAATATTTTGGTATTTCCCCAATTTTCGTCACACGTATATGAGTCAATTGTTGGTCATGAGCGTCGGGGATGGCTGTTTCGAAAAAATCTCGAATTTATTTGTCGTTCTGAAAATTTCTTTATTCACAAGGTTCGGATTTTCTTCGAGATGTGTTTTGGGGTTATTGTATTCACATTTGGTGTTTCAAACTTGTTTCAATAAATTAGCATAACTACATGAACAATTATATATAAATATATAAAGGCCGTTGGAAGCTCTACGGTCTCACATCCTTATTGAAAAATGAACGGGCTATTCTGTCAGTAATGATAAAGGGAAAGTTGTGATCATCGAATAATTTAGAGACGAAAACCTTGAACCCGTTAGTCTTGTTGATCGGCGGTGCATTTTGATTCCTACCAGTTTACTGGTAATACCTATTTTCTTTCATTGGATCTTCTTTTCGTGACTTTTGAAAGTTTATATTCTAAACTGAACAAATTTTGATCGCTGCTGTAAAACACTGAATCTTTCTTATCATAAAAATTTGTCCTAGCTACCATGTTTTATCTGAAACAAGGTGCTATAGTTCATTTTTAACCAGCGCAGTTGATAATTCAGCATTTCTTTCTCACCAAATACCTTTTTATTATATTCGTTCATATTAGTTATTATAGTCGCGCTAAACTTTAAGTTCTTGATTTCACCAAGTTTTACAGTTTAATCCTTCCAATTGTGTATTGTTTAATTATTAACACATTTCTTTTTAACGAGTTTCCTTTCAGTAATGTTATTCCAACTACTCTATCTGTATTTATCATTCATATCTGCATCTTGTATGGTGCAGATTCTCCTGATTCTTTTCGATATTTCCTGGCTGGAATATCCTCCGTTATATTTATCCGTAGTTCGCTGGATACAGGATCTATTTCCGCAGAACTATCCATCTTCAGTGGAGCAACCATGGCCTTCAATCATTCAAAAGGTCGGTAAGCAAACTATGAGTTTGTAATTTAGCTTTGCCTCAAAAACCATTCCTAGTTAATAAGAATAGTGTATGCTAACTTTAGTAGTACATCATTCTGTTTGCTGAACATTTCCTGGAATCTGTATTGATAGTCTTGCCTTGTCTGTGTAATGTCAGACATGCTTATCACTAGAGACTCTTATATTTTGCAACCGATTTTTCATGGAACCAGACTTAACTCTGGGGTAAACTAGTGTTAAAACAAGAAAATAAACATCTTTAGGGTACTAATTGGTTTATCGATGTAGACATTAAAATCGAGATTCAATTTTCGAATGTGTACCTTTAAGCGTATAAGTACTAAGAGTTACACAAATCTTTTCAGTCCAAGAGTTCCGAGCTTCGACGTTCCACAGACTCACATTTAAAATATGAACTTGACAATGACGACAAATTCGGATTAGGGCTGGTTCAAGCTGGACTTGAAGCTATAGTACAGGTGGGAAAGTAAACCAACGATAACCGAATATACCCGTGTTCATTGGTTTCAGCATCAATCTTAAAACAAATAAATAGTTATTGAGCAACTTTTTCTTTCTAGGACCAATTATCCTCTGCCTTTGACCACACGCCGTCTTACTCCGAATCCCTTATGAGAAACGAACCATTGCATCAATGGTCGCCTGCTCAAAAAACACTTTTCTATATAGCACTAGTTTTTCGGTGAGTATTTCTCTAACCACGAATATATCAATGATTTTTCTCGGTTTCAAACTTGAAAAATGGGATGAGAATTTCAGCAAAATTGCAATTTTACCATTTTTTTTCTTATAAAAACTGTAATTTAAACATAAACTCGTGTAGTGTTGTGTCACATAAAGTACACGGTCGCATAATTGAGAC
Organism: Phasmarhabditis papillosa; assembly: GCA_034691345.1. Taxonomy (NCBI): domain Eukaryota; kingdom Metazoa; phylum Nematoda; class Chromadorea; order Rhabditida; family Rhabditidae; genus Pellioditis; species Pellioditis papillosa. The sequence continues at coordinate 5,403 of JAQGAV010000491.1, forward strand.
CCGTGTATTGTTTACGGACAGTTATCTTACAGACTTTTCTTCCTTCTTCCGATTCGGTTTCTCATGATGACGTCATCCTTCTTGTTTCTCATACTCGCTTGTCTAACATCATTCTGCATTGTAAGTTAAAGTCATACAGTTTGAGCCTGTGGCTGGAGTGAGAATTAGTTTCATTTAAAAGTACTTTATCTGTTAAATACAGAAAGTGGGACATATAACTAGATCAGCAAGATGCTTGAATTGAAGACATGGTGGCGGAGGCTTCCCCCCTGCTGTTTCTATATTTGAACACCTTCCGGAATCCCCATCCAAACACATAGATCCATTGTTTTGTTAAACTGTTATGTCATTTTTCTTTGCAGGACCTGACATTCGATAATCGAATCTGGATAAGTGTAGTTTACTGTAAGATCTTTAACAGTGCACTGGGAGTGTATGCAGTTTACGAAAATGAACAGTTTAGACCACAGAAACCAGGTAAGTTGAAACTGAATATAACAAAACAAACATATCTTAGGCCATAGAACTTATAAATAAGTTTAAGCTTTTATATGTTATCATATTTCTACGAGACACAACTAACCTTACAAATAGGTTACATTTTTCTTGGCTAGAGTTAAACGACCCACGAAGCATATCAATTTAGAAATATAATTAAAGCAAAGCTATTTAGGCATTGCTGTTTCTAACCACATTACTCCTAATGACATACAGTTGATATTCGGAGGTGTACCTAGGAACTCGGACACTGGCTATGTAGTCACCGGACAGAAGCATATAGGATTAATAGGTATACAAGTAACAATTGCAAGCGGATCCTACTTCTAATAAGGAACTATTTTGAAGGCGATTGCAAACATACTCAATTCAAAATAGTTTTGTTTTGTGGAAGTATAACCAAATCCTAAGTGCATCTATGTATTTACTTATTTTGTTCTTGGCAATTCTTAGCGTCATCATTGGGCCCGACCGAAAAGTAACTAACAAGAATAGACACAAATGCTTTTCCCAGTGAATACTTCTGACTCTTATTTTATATATCTTATTAAAATGCTCTATTTAGGTGTAATAGAAACGCTAACTGGCAGAATTTGTCCATCACTTTGGGTAGAACGGAAAGATGCTAAGGACCGTAATCAATTTCTACAATATGTACTTAGAAAAGCACAGGTAACAAACAAGTACAGTAAAACATGTCCCTAGAGACAATTTAAACAAATTCTGTAACGAGATTATCCGAAACTACTCAGATATTGGATACCAGGGTTAAAGTAGCTTTTTGGTATATTTTTAAACAAAATATTGACTTTTATGAGTGATTGTTGTGAAAAAAAAAACACATCCTTCGATGTAAAAGTAAGGGTGCCCCAGCAATTCTTACTTTATTCCATGCGATACCCATTTAGGACGACGGCCCAGTTCTTCTCTTCCCCGAGGGTTACTGTACCAACAACACGCAAGTTCTGCAGTTTAGAAAGGCCGCCTTTGAGGACAATACGTTCATTTATCCAATTGCAATTAGGTATAATCAATATCAATCGATATTATTGACTGTTTATTGGTTCAGACAAGATGGGCGGTACGGCGATGCTTATTGGTTCGAGGACAGGTTTCCCATGTATCTTCTCAGAGTTATGTGCAGTTGGGCCACAGTATACCGAATTACTTATATTGGTGGGGGACAATTCTTGAAACTGTACAGTACTGTGAAAAACATTTAAAAGGCTTTTGATGAACTAAGCCTAAGAATAAACCAACTGTTAAGGTTCATACCGGTTCTAAATTCCAGGGCTGGGGCCGGGGCCTAAATTTCAAAAAGGCGACTATTTGCGAAATCGGCCGGGCCGGTCCGGATCCGAAAATTTGAGAAACGGGCTGGCCTTTTTCCAGCCCTGGTAAATTCGACAGGCACTATTCTTCAAAATCATTCATTTTAGCTTAAGCCCACCAGGTTGAATCATCTCATTTTCAGAGCGAATGACCCGAATCGACGGTGAATCCAACACTGATTTTGCTTACCGAGTTCAGTCTAAGGTAGCTTCAGTAGCTGGAGTCCCGCCCACTCCATTTGACGGAGGTTTATGGTACAAGTAAGTGTCTCCAGAAATCTTAAAATAATTCTGTATTTTCAGGGAAGCCGATCGCAGGCGGTTGCGTGAATCATTGGAGAAAAAACTTGCCAACACATTTTTGGAATCAGCTAAATAGTTGAAATCGTGTTGAAATGTTACATATGTAGTTATTGATGAACTAGATTTAAAAAATTTATTTGATTGTACCTTCCTTATTGTTTAGTTTACATTCTTTTTAACCAAACATAACAAGAAAACTAGATGAAATATTTATGGTTGAGTATATCTAGGCAGTGGCCGAAAGTGGAATTGTGATGGTTCCAGCTGGGGCTGCGGCAATCGTTTGGAAGGCAGCGGTAGCATCGGCGGCGTCGGCTGGTGCAGGCCCGAATTGGATGACCAGCTTGTCATCCTTTGGAGCTCCGGCAAGACGGGTGATCTCCAGAGGAGTCGAGGCTCCGGGCTCAACAAATCCAAACACGGGCTTGATACGGTACTCGTTGTCATTGGAGGATTTAACCTGCAATAAAAGAGTTTAATAATGTTTTTTTGTTGTGTGACTTCTATTGCTTTCTTTGTTTAAAAGAACAATGCTTCTTATTTTGAACAGGGTGGCAAGGAAATATTGAAAAATTTACGGTCCAGCTCTGTCCCCTAAACGACGCTGTGAATCCTGATTGGAACCCAATTTTAGAATTTGGGTTTCACAGTAAGACGCAAGCTACAGACTTCCGAGGGGTGCATGGCCGAGGCTAGCGGGGTGGGGGCGGGACGGAAGAGGGTGCGAGTTGGCTCTGGAGCCGTGGGTCGTGGAGAACAGAGATCCGTCCTACCTTTGGCTTCGAGCCGAGGGCTGTGCACCCCTGCTTCCGTGCCATCTCACAGGAGCAACAGCTCGAGCCTAAGGTTGTCGGGATAATTGTTATTAGTATTACTATAGTTGTACTCAACATTATTGTAGCCGAGTGGAAATGACGACAATTATTTTGTTATTGTTATTATCATTATTAGTACTATTATTATTTATCTATCTATCTATATGTATATATTATTATTATTATTATTATTATTATTGTTTTTTTTGGCGGTTTAATTTGAGCCAGAGTGCGTTCTTTTTCAGCTGAACAATTTTGGGGTTACCGGTATTGGCTGGCTGTAACCTGAATCTCTATATCTTCTGTAGATCCATCTTGCCCATTCCATGTTGGACTTTAGCATTGTGTGAATTAGTTCGTCCCTGAGGTGGCCGGGGATATTTAGAGCATCTAGAGTCTTGCGTTTTAGGGATACCATCCTCCCAGACTGCCTACTACCAGGGAGAATACATTTGGGTTCATGTTGATCTGTTTCTTGTAGTGGGCTATCAGGTATTGGTATTTGGAAACTTTGTGTTTGTCTGATTCTTCTAGTCTTTCTACTGGGTGCTCGAAGGGGCACGCGACATCTACAATGATCACGTTCCTGGAGCCACTGGGGTGAGATGAATTTTTCTCTATGAATATCAAGTCTGGTCTTTTGTCTGAACCTGAGTTCTCTACTACCTTGTCTTGGATGATGTCATATTTCTCGTGTGAGGTATATCGTACTATCTCGACTAGAAGTGCCACAATTGCGTCGTGTCTCACTTCCCGCATATCTTGAATACGAGCTTCTCCGTTCCGGAATTGGCCAACTGGTGGGTGGAGTTTCCTCCGGCGGCGGGCACGGTACAGGCAGCGGGATCGGCAGCGAGAGACATGGTTCTGTTTGTTTCTTAGAAGAGAAACAGAGATAACTGATGTTATAGGATTAGAGAAACTTCTTTTATATTATCGGTAGATAATGTTCACTTCGGAATGTATGAGTAAGGAAGCTCACCTGGGAAGAGATCTTTTAGATGTGCAAAAGTTCCTAAACTAGTCGAGAGAATCTTTTTTAGATTCTGTCAAGTATGGGAGCTTTTTAGGTTCCAGAAACTAGTAGTTCCCGTGTTTGGCAGTTGAGTAATTGTTGAAATTATTGTATTCTTGCTTTATTTTGCATAATTATAGTTAATTGGTAAAGTAGTGTCTGGTTCAAATTTCTTTACTTGACATGTAATTTGGACGTAATCTTGTTATTTGTTTCTGATATTGGGAATGCTAGATGAATACTATATATATTCAACCAGTATGAACTCTTTGGCAAGGCTGGAAATTTCACGGGCCGGCCCGGGCCGGGGCCGAAAATTTGGGAAGTCGGCACCCGCAGGGATAATTTTGATGAAAAAATCGAATGATTTAGGTGAATATTTTGATAAATAGTATCAAAAAACATGAATAGGTAAATCTTGTTGCATTATTTATTGTTAATGCCAGAAAATAGCACTGAAAACTAACTTTTTGAAGAATAACCGCTGAGAAATATGAGATAGACTAGGGCCGGGGCCGAAAATTTGAACAACGGGCCGGGGCCTTTTCCTAGCCCTGCTCTTTGGTTTAGCCATTAATCTAATTTCACACACAACTTTTGCTACAATTTTAAAACAGAAAATGAATTTGTCTAAGCGTTCGCTGAATAAGGATTCCGAGAGTTCATGAAAACTTCTAAAGGCGTATTTTTGCCGGTAAGATTTAGAAGACAAGTCTTATGTTTTTCTTATTATTAAGGGAGTAGTTTTCTATACTCAAGTACTTATTTTAAAGAATAAATAGATTAAAAGAGTAAAATAGAATAGAATAGAATAATTTATTTGTTGCCGAGACCCCGGAGCCTCGACTCCTCTGGAGATCACCCGTCTTGCCAGAGCTCCAAAGGATGACAAGCTGGTCATCCAATTCGAACCTGCACCAGCCGACGCCGCCCATGCCACCGCTGCCTTCCGAACCATTGCCGCAGCCCCAGCTGAAACCATCACAATTCCACTTTCGGCCCCTGCCTAGATGTACTCAACAATAAATATTTCATCTAGCTTTCTTCTTTTTAAAAATCTTAAATTTTATAAATAGAGGGGGTGTAGACAGGACGCGTTGTCTTTATTAAGAAAAGTAAACAAGAACTACTTGTACTTAGGGGAGTCACTAATGGAAGAATATTAAAGTTTTCTTTAATATTTTAAAAATTGTCTTTTTAGAAAATATTCGTATAAATGTTAATTGATTTTGTGCGAACTCCTTTAACAACTTTAAACTGCTACTGCTTACACTGCTTGGCTTAGGATTCTCAAAATCCTTTATTATTACAATAATTTTCACAAGTATAGCAAATTAACCAATAGGATCTAAAGGTCATATGCGCTATGTTATTAGGGTTTTCTATATTTGGCTTGGTGATCCTTTGTTAACGCTCTGTTTTAAAAATATTTAAGAGTAACTACAGTCACCCAATAGTCGTAAAATTCAAACTGTAGGGAAAGCATAAATATTTATACTCTCTGAAATGACATTTGTAACCAAAATGGAATGACAGCTGTTGTCACTGGGGCGCGGCTTGGTTTCCGTGCTGCGCGCTAATGCTAATGTCAGAGCTACGAGCCTCACCAAGGCAACCGAGTTCAATACATAAGGCAATTATAGTAAAGTATCCTTCTGTTAAAGGCTTATATTCTACTAATGTATAAATGTATATAGTTTAATACATGTTTACACCATATAATTTATTACAACAATAATACTATATAATAAAAGGTATTTTATTAATATTATACTGATAAATATAAATATTTTACTAGCCAATAATGGTTTACAATGTTTCTCTTGATCCTCATCCCACAGATGACGCTGTTGTCGTTAAATATCAGATAAATCAAGAATCCGAGCGACTTGAAAAAACTGTGTAAGTATTTTAATACTTAATACTTAATATTGTATCGATTTGTTTGTGTTATACACTATTGTTACACTATTATTTACAGTATTCATCTAAGTGAACTGACTGATGAGGTTAGCGTTCCTCAATTAGCAGCCTTAGTTCTGGCAAAATGCTCAATAATTCCTGCATCGTCAAAAGAAGATATGGAACAAGTTATATTCTTTTTACAGAAAAGAAACAAAGCCGGAAGCAGAATAGGTAACGTTTAAATAATAAAATAATTTGTATTACTCATGATGATTAAGAAGTTATAACATTTATATTTTATAGTTAGTAGTACAGTTACATAGACTAATTATCATTGCTGTAGGTAGCGCTTCTTCACAAGATAATTTAAGTAGCAGTCCTTTACCTCCTCTTGGTGCTGATATCAATGATGTTGATGTGAGTTTATATAAATAACTTTATCACTTACCTATTTCATTACTTTATTTTTAGTCCTATGTTGAACTGTTCTACGAAGGTGCACCAGAGAAAACGCGAGGTTCCATGCTAGTCTTAGAATTAACTAAGAATATTACACACTTACCAAATCTTATTACTAACGGTAATATTTAATTCAATTGTACAAACCAATGTCTGCTTTCAGAAACCTTAATTGGTGCTCTAACTAGAGTATTCCGAGAAGATGGGAAAAAGATCTTTGAGCTAGCTATTGTTATTGCAAAGATATTTGTAAAGTTTTCCTATTATTTGCAATTTCACGACACCTTAACCCATAATAAGGTATATATAATGTATAAGAATTGTTATATTAGTTGTTTAGGTAGGGGGATTGTGTCTCTCTACACTTGAATATGAACTGAAAAGAGGCGAAACATGGTTAATAGAAGCTCTTAATGGAGATGAAAAAACAGTGAGAAGCCGAAGAGTTGCATTAAAAAGACAGCATACATTGCTGGCCAGTAAGTAATTATAAACATAATATAACTAACTTTATTAATTAGTTTAATAAACACCGCATAAGAGTTTGTTAAAAAGGTTTTACAATATGTATATGTTATTTATATTTTTAGATTGTATAATAATTCTTACAAATCTGTCTCACGATATTTCGGTGGAAGTAAAGATGGTCCGTCGAGATGTTGTTCCACTACTTCTAAAATGCATACAGTAATTATATTACATCATTCATTCTTCCTTGTTTGTTAATTTAGATTCGACGATTGTCAGGAACTGACCTTGGCAACTTGTAGGCTATTACTAAAACTTAGCATATTTGAGGAGAATTTGTTATTAATGGTATGTTTCCTGTAAATAATATGTATAATGTTAATTATTTTAGGAGAATAGTCATTTAATAGATAGACTCTTGGCCCTTTTCCCCATAAAATGCCTTTTACTAAGAAGAGCAACAGTATCTCTTCTCTTCAATCTGTCATTCAACTCCAAAAACAGAGCAAAAATGGTAGCTGGAGGTCTTGTAGCTAGTGTAGCTTCGCTTATAGAAAGTATGTTTAAAACATATACAGACTGTTTAAGCACTTATATTCTTTATTATCTATGAAGTTTATGCTTTTCAGATGATACAAAATGTTTAAACCTTCTCTACCAATTAAGTATAAACGATGATGCTAAGGCAATGATTACCTTTACCGATGCAATTCAACTGGTAACACAATAAGCAATTCTCCATAATTAAACGGTTATCTTAGCTTATGCGTGATCTACTATCTGGTTCCGGCAGTGACGTTACAAAAGCAATTCTACTAAATGCTTGTATTGAAAAGAGAAATGCACAACTCGTCTGTGGGCCTGATGGTCAGGGGTAATTCAACCTTAATATCTATAAACTGTAAACTGAAATTAAGACTGGACCTGCTGATGGAAGCTGCTTTGGACAACAGTGACTTGCTAGTAGCTAAGATAATACGCTCCATTGCCAGTCATGATGGACCAACACAAGACATGTTTACGGTAACTGAATACAGTAACCCATTACCAATTTGTATTTAGCGTTGGATAGAACGTCTTCTCACAATCGGTATGAGTGAATCAGTACAGTCGGCTGATGAACGGGCTGCAATTGGTTTAGAATGCATGGGTACTGCAGCTCTTATAAAGACAGCAGACTGGTGCGGGTAAGTACATATAATAAGGATATTAAATAAAATCTGATTCTTCTTTTAAAACTATATATTATATGTCTTGTAGTTTTGTAAAATGAACATTCGAGACTGGTTATAAACATTCCGGGGAACTGCATAATAGATATCACTCACTGAAAAGAGAACCTTCAAAATAGAACGGTTTTCAACTGATTGTGAGCATTTTCGCAATCCCCTTCTAAATAGATGAATTATTTACGAAAATTTTTATTTATTATTGACTTTTGAAGAATATTTAGAACTTACTCAACCATTTTTGTGTATTGTGAGAAAGTGATACCTTTGTTTAGACTGTGTAAATCGCACAAACTAGTAACCTGGATGGGAGACCAATTACGGTCCAGTAATCGTGAAAGAGAGCCATTGCAACTACAAATTGTTATTATGGCGGGAACAATGGGTAAAGAACTGGATTCTGCAAGGGCACTCATACCCCTATTAGATAACTTTCTAGACCTCCTAAGAAGTAAGTAAAAACAAGTAGTAGCTTTATTTTATTAATATTTTAGCAATGCAAAACGATGATGAATTCGTTGTACAGTTATTATATCTATTTCTACAATTGTTACGACACAAAGTAAGTCTCGAAAATGTTTTGTTTTTATTAATTCCGAATAGGTATAACAATATTAATAAAAGATGTATTTTTATTAGCAGTAAATTAAAGTCTTAGTATAATATTCTTATAATTAGAATAGAGCATTACATGAGCTACTGCTACTTTTAACTTTACTAGATTAACAAGCGTAATTGTCCGTAGTTCTCTAACTAGAAGGCTTGTCTTCGCATCGTAGGTCTTTTTCTATACAGTTCCATATTCTTACATATATGATCTTGTGGTTCGTGAAAATAAAAGTAAAACCTTGTAAATCTTTTGTTATTTAGGATCTGTCAGAACGACTTATGGGAGCCGAATCGACCCTTGGTAACTATGTAATAGAACTAATGCATGACAAGAATGCTGCAGTTAGAGAGATATGTGAGAATGCCCTTATAACAATAGGAGTAGGTTAAAGTATTATAATAATAATATAATAATAATAATATATAAATATGTTAACCATTAATAAGACAATTGTCGTACAAAAGTAAGGGCTACATTTTTGTTCGAATAATAACGAAAATGAAGGGAATGTTCATTTTTATCATCTAATTCAATACTTTTATATAGTCTCAATATGTTTAATAGTATTTCGACTACGCTGAATATATTATTAAATCGGATAAAACAATTAGCCCTTAATATAAAATAACTAAACTTCTTTGCAGGAACACTCACAAGAATGGGCTCGCAAGATTGCCGCAGAAAGATTCCAACACCATAATATGAACTGGTTAAAAGCTATTGCTGTGGAACAAGAACTAGAAGACACTGTTAGTTTAAAACAAATATCCGTAAATATTGAGAGCAAAACAAATTTTAATCTTATGTATAATTTGCTGAAGCACGGGCTTGTAGATATCTACAGCGGTGGTAATTTCTCTGACCGGATCGGGCCGGGCAGAAAAATGTTGACCACAGGCCGACCATTGCCAACCTGGATAGCTGTATAAACTTGTTGCGTGCTCCACTATTCGTTTTATGCAACACCGCCAGTTACTAAAATATCCCGCAGGGAATAATCTCCAGACTGAATGTTATAATGAATATCTTATTTTAACTAAACATTTTAGAACGACGATGACAATTATAGTGAAGAAGTTGTTTTTGACGATCAATATGACGATACTTTCGACGTTGCTTCCGAAGAAGCAATATTCTAACACAATCTCCACGTATTTGTAGTTTTGTAATATATAAATGCACAGTTTTACACCACTTACATATGGAACAACATTCGGTTATCATGATCTCGTTAGCATCTAAGTCATCTTTGTTATTCTTGTAATTATTGCTATACAAACTCGCAAGAGACCTCTTAAAAGAATTCAGTTGTTTATTGTAAAGAAACCATTATTAAAACATAAGTATGTTTAATAAAAATAGTTTTATACTTTCAAAATTACAATTATTTTACCTTATATAGGCAAATACCCTCTTTTTGTACAGGTAAAATGGTAAAGAGCCAGTCTTGAATCTAGTAATATACTCTAACTTTTCTTAGGTTTAGCATGATTGAATCATTCTTAACAATTGGCCGTAATCTAGGCCAAGTCAGACCAGCGAGCCGCACTAATATGTGGGTAAAAAGTAATCAAAATATAGATTTGAGTGAACTTTATGGTAATGGACGAACGAACAGATAGTCTATGGCAAAAAACAATATCTGAAAATTAGTGCTACCTACATATATCGATTACGAATGCTTCCTAGATAATAGTTTTTTAAGTAAGATTTAAAAAAAACATTTTTTATTGATTTTTAGCCTCAGGTCCAATCCGGGGCCAAGGTTGGAGGATGGTCTGGGTCAAGTAATATGCCAGGAGCTTGCCCGTCTAGAGTTAATAACAAACTATATTTGTTACTGATTTCCCTATGTCTCTTTCACTTTTACTTCACTCTTGTTCCATTTGCAAGATTCTCAGTTGCATGACGCAAATCTGCTGTATTACAGTTGCGAAACATTCTATTTGCTGATAATATGGTAGAATTATGCACGAACAGTAGGTATTTGTGAATGGAATAATCCGTGTTGATAACTTACAAAATAGAACAGTGTTCCCAAATGTACACAAATAAATGGAATACAAAGTGTTATAAATATTTAAAAGCTGTTTGATTTTGAATAACAAGTCTAGAATAGAAAATTTTAGTAGTTTGAATTAAAATGGTTGCAAATGATTTGGGAACTACAGCAGGCCTGAATGAATTCTGAGATGTTCACCGGAAAAACAACAAGTTATCTTTAGTTAGTAACAATTTAATAACCAATGATTTAAGATATTGAGTGCGAAATTTTTTTTTTAAAGACGAGATGTTATTCATTACTGTTCCTGGCCAGACCGGGCCTTCAAATATCAAAACTTTGTTTTAAATAACTTTGAAGTTATTTCTCTAGAAGATATTCAATCCCCTTTGGAAATCTCGTTGTCAAGTTTAACTAGCGGAAATCTGCAAAAATCGAGCTGTAACAGAATATGTGTGTAAAGAACAACCGCCAACGTTTGAGAGGCAAAAGACATGTAAGCAGAGTTTACCATACACAAGGTTATCAAACAATACGGATTAAATTAGATATAACAAATGTTTTATAATTCTTATCTGGGTTATCCGGAGTGTACTAGGTTCATCCCACTTTAAGAGGTCCGAACAAAAACTCTTTAAAGTTAAGAGATTGGGATTGTAAAGGACTATACTAAGCAGATTTGGTGTATTAAAACAGGTAGTCGGATGGCCTGCAGACTTAAAGGGACTAAGACACGGTTTTTCACATAGCGTCCGAAAGGAAACAATTCTAAGGAAGTATATATCAACATTGTTAGCATTCGATATATTTCGGTTCAAAGGTGCGCGCTCCAATTCATTTTGGTTTATTTTGGATCGGGTTACTGTAACTTTGCAGTTAAGTTGTAACATAACTTTTAAGAACTGGAGTGCGATGGCGCCTGCTTTTGTTTAAAGGAGCGTAATTAGGTTCAAAATCATTATTTTATTTTTCTATTACCTAAAAACAGGATGAAATGAGGCTGCTAAATATAGTGACAAAAGCACAATTTCAGAAACTTGATTTACAATTGAATTAAACGTTGTTTATTTACCCCATTTTAATATTTTAGTAACAAAAATGTTATGTTTTTGAGGAAATATTTGAATTATACTAATTCCGCATTACCTTGTCACTGTCCCTTTAAGGAATATGTACACTTGTTCATAGTTTTCTGTGAACAAGCCAACCTAATAAGCTAAATTTGTAAATATTTGCCTAATTGGTTTTAGAGTTTGCCTATTTATCCGGAATCTCGTTAGCTACGGACAACATCCGTAACTTCCTGATCTTGATTAATATCACTGCCCTTTCTTCAACTTCACAGCGTCCCTTCCCCGACTGAGGATGCCGTGATACAACGGCTGAGATCCTTGTTTTTGGTATCTAATGGATGTGTTCTTGTTTATTATCCGAATAATTCGAGAAGGCTATGAAACGGCCAAAGATCCTAAAACATCCTGCTGGGTCCATTTTGTGTAAGAATGTTGGAGAAGGAAAAGGAGCAACGTGGCAGCTGCCGACCCAACCAAACAACCAGTCAACTCAATAACAAAAATGCCATCCACGAAAAACACGGAGCCCCAGGAGCTGACAAAACGATCAACAGAAGCATGATCGGAAGAGTCGCAAATTGAAATTTAGATTCTAAAAAACACCGATGCACAAGAATTGTCAAGTTGTCCTCTGGAATACCAGGCAAAATAAACAACATTTTAAAAATTAGAATACGATACCGGATGCTTAACTGCTTTTTGGGGTGCTGAACTCTTATTAGAATTAAAAACTAGGAAACAGTGGATTTTTCTTTCGAAAATTTTACTGGGTTCAGAATAAAAGGTCGGTTTTCTTCCATTATCGGTTTTCCCTTTAACAACAATAATTCACACCATCTTGGCCACACGCACGCATAATCTTACAAGTGTGAAAAATGATAACAATCATTTTATAGCCCTATGTAATGACTAAGGAATTAAAAAAACAACTTTGAAGTTGTGTTTACAATAGTTTGTACAAGAAACTCGTTCTGTAGTTTCATAAATTAAGAAATTGTAGTTTTGTTCTGCTGTCAGAAATAACTTGTAAATATATGTATCTTGCTTATAGCCTGCTATAGTTAGACACTGTAGAAAGATATGTTAATAATGTAAGCTAGCTATTCTATAAATGAAAAAGTCTAATGTTTGTGAAGTATTTAAACATATTTATTGATGTAAAATATTCTTTCTTCTGGTCATTAACAACGGTTTCGTAAACTTAATATGTTCTATAGAGCTATATTTGTTTCCCTTTAAAAGCTGTATTTAATCCCACAAACAATTGCTGACTGCAATTCTTCTGTATTATCTAAAGTCGAGTCTATAAACATAATGCATCTCAAACATAGTTATTCTTAACAACTATACAAACATGTTTAACACTGCTTTTAAACACTTATATACATGATATTTTTATGTTAACATTGCCACAGAACTTAAAGTTGCTGCTCCTGGGCTAAATTCGAGCCTCTCAACGACCTCGGAGGCTAAAAAGAGTATCATTTATCTGCGTGTGAAGTCGTTTTCTGTTTATTTAGACCACCTTTGTTATAAGTTTGCTGCCGGCAAGAAGTGGCCATCATATAGAAAACAGACGCAACATCTTCTTTTAAGAAATGCACGGATATCCTCTGTGAGGTTAAAAGATCAACCAATAACTGTATAGGTTATTAACAAAATAGACTGTCTTTACATGTAGACAACAAAGGCGAGAACAAATAAAACATAACTGTGTTTAGACTTGTCTAGAAATCGGGGTTTAGTATCCATATTTTAAGGCAGTTAAAGAGATTTATCAAGGCAAATGGGGGTGTCCTTATTTTCCATTTTACAATATGGAGACATTTTTGCAAATAAGTTTTTAACTGTGTTTTTGCATAACACGATAATATTATGACAAAATGAATTGTTATCTTATAAATTCATACAAAAACATTACATTTCGCTTGTTTGGGAGAATTCTGCTTTTGCTGACTCATATTCCTTCAAAATGATATTTTCACAGATTAATGTCTAAGTTTTTAAGAGGAAGGACTGTGTTCAGTCGTAACATAGAGGGATCCGGATTTAGCTTCGGGTAGCTGGGCAGAAGGGATCCCGTAATAAACTTAACCTGAACCAGTTTACATTCAATTTCAAGGAATTCTCCAGTTCAATATACTTTTCGTCGTGTGTAGTCCCACTATATTCTACATAATTCAATCACTTAACTAATAAGTTTTTAAAGTTACTAATAAGATATATATTACATATTTTGCACATCAGCCCCGCTGGTTTTTATGCTCGTTGCTAGGCACAACGGTTTTTCTGCCATATTCTCAACCCAACTCAATTATTTGCAATTTTCCACCGCAAATCACATTAAAAACCATGGTGGTTTTTATTATATTTTACACAATAATTGTTAACTATTAGGTCACGCTACCGTTTTTTGATGTTCAAACATTGACAGTTTTTCCCATTTTCGGAATAGTTGACAATATTTTGAAAAGATATTCTTTGTATTTTCTCGCGGTGCATGAGAACCCTCTAATTGCAGGTTATTTAAATAAAAATATATAAAAAGCTTATACATGCCCAACTAGTTTTTGTAACTTCTAGAAGTTCTTATGCAGTCTGACAGCATAGACTGATCATCGACAAGCGATCTAAGGTTTTCAAGAAGCGGTTCTATTCTTTAACTCCCCTTCAAACAGACTTATCTGCCTTTTTTTATAGCCGACTATAGTACTGTAACTTTTATTTATTAAATAACATATCTATATTATATTTAATCGCTTGCTGACTAGTCTATTCGTTATCCGCCATCAAATAATCCGATTTACTTTCGGCAGGACGCTGAACACAAACAACGGCAAACTAATAACTAATTAGTATAATAGAAAACAAAACTGAATTGATTTGTTGTTGTGAAATATGGGGTAAAAAGACAGCGTTCCGCCCGTATTGGGCTGTCTTCTCGGGACCCTCCGCGATGATAACGCTGACTAGCTTCTTTAAGGGCGTGGCTTATGTTACGCGCTCAGTATATGTCCAGGGAGCTCCATTGCGTTTCAATCGCATCTGCAAACATGTCCGTTGCTCCCGAAGTCGTTAAGAAGATTGAAGATGGTTACCAGACCCTTCAGGTAACATTTATCCTTAGATTCTTCTAAGGTTTAGTCATTAACCTCCTTGTTCAGGCTCTAGAAAGAACATACCTAGTAACAAAAAGGTAGAAGACTCTCAATTCTGAGGTCATTTTTTGCTGAGAATCTTCTTTCACAGGTCCAAACTCCATATCTAAGGAGTTTATAGTTTGACTAAAGAGAAGAACCCAAGGATTTCTGAGAGTTCGAGTTCACAACAATTACGACAAAAACTTTTTTGTTTAATGCTTGTCGCTTGAAAACAAGAAGATTATCCCATAATCACAAATGTTTTTCAAAAGGCTTAGTCTACCAATTTAAGCCCACAAATGCCAGTTGGGCAGTTTATAATACATTTCTTTTGCCATAAACCGATTACTAATAGCAACTATTCATTCAAATTACATATATTTTCGACGACAAAATGTCTTTGACTGGTAAACGACGCCTGTATTGTTCTAGTAAACAAAGACTTTTATCATCTGCTCTCTACGGCGGCGCGGTTCGGAGGTTTTGCTTTCTTTTTTTGCCGCAGAAACCCTTTTCTGTTGACTTTGCCAGCGCTTTGGTACCAACGCGCGCGTACTGTCGGCTATTTATTTCTTGGTCAGCTCACGTAAGCACTCAAAGTACGTGATAAGTTGAAACATTTAGAATGGAGCTGAGCGGCATGGGGGCCCGGAAATACCGGTATCTGAATAGAACCATATTGATCTTAACATCTCATAAAACATTATGAGTGCCTTGACTTTAAAGCCATCTCAATTATACAGATCATAAAATATTAGCTAGTAAAGATTAAACAAAACATTTTAAATTATGAATTAATAAATATTTTCTAGAAAGCCAAGGACTGTCACTCCTTGTTGAAGAAGTACCTGACTAAGGATGTTGTTGACCAGCTTAAGAACAAGAAGACTAAGCTCGGAGCTACTCTTCTTGACGTAATCCAATCCGGTTAGTTACAAAAGACTATTTAAAAAGGATCACAGTCTATTTGTACGGGATTTGAAAACTTCATCCTAGGCTTAACGTTTTGTTTAACAATGATTCTTTTTTTCTAAATATTTGCTAAACCTAGAACGGTGGTCCCAAGAGCTTTTCTCACCAACTACATTAAATATTCATGGCATATGGCCTAGTAGGGGATATATTTCCATCATTTTCTTCTTGTGCGAGCTATGGGGCCAGCCTGCATGCTATTGGTTTTCTGCTATAAGTTGTTGGTTCTCTCTCACTGCAAACTTCTTTAGAAAAAAGCGCGCAATTCGAGAAAACTAAAACTTCGACGGGCGCATGCAAGCAATTTGGCTCTCTTCTATTTGACAATTTGGGTTAAGGGTTAGATTTGAAGCATAAGAAGTTAAAATTTTCTTTAGAATAGAGTTACTTTAGTGCCTTGTGGCTAAATGTTTTTCCAATATATATTCTTCTCTAACAATAACTATAATATAAATAATTTCATCTTTCTATTAATCAATACCACCGTTCGCAGACCTAACAAACAGTTCAGAAAATCAATGACTCTTCGCACAATTCTGTCCAAATCGGCATTTCTCTGTTGCGATGTGCAATTTGCAACTATTTTTCGCTAGCGGAACATTATTATCTTTTTCTGTTTGGGCGACCAAAATAACTGTTTAGTTGGCCTTGGCGGTGCTGTCACTGGAAACACAATGCAGTAAAATGCCAGCTGGCAGTTTGCAGGCGAAACGAGATCAAAGAATGATCAGAGCTAGAGAAGGGGGACCACCTACAAATGTAACTGTTATTGAAAAACAAGTTGTTTTTGTATAACTTTCTGTGCCACAATAGATTGAAACCTTTTATTGTTGTGATATAGAAAGTAATCAATTAAATTTCACAAATGTTTTAACGGCAACCTTGTTAGACTAGCGGGATACCAAAATTCCAGCGATAACCTTGGTTTTGTTGTTAATTTTCTGGTTTGGGGGTCTGTTGGGACGTTCACAGAACAGCACACTTTTGCACACAAAAGTGACCCATACAGGCCTATGTGCTATTTAGCAGAAAAATATGACCCAACAGCATATTTTTGTATTATAATTTAAATATATTAACAGAAATATACCACCATAAATGTTTTTAACAATTAGAGGGTAGTACTGGGGAGGGAGATTTGTAAATCACCGAATGGGCTAAGTGATTGTTTTGTTGTAAATTAGATTGGCTTCATTAACTTTATAAAACTCTTGTTTTTAAACATGTTAATCATATGCAATTTTAGGAGTTGCTAACCTCGATTCTGGAGTCGGAGTCTACGCTCCTGATGCCGAGTCTTACACTCTCTTCAAGCCACTCTTCGACCCTCTCATCCAAGACTATCACAATGGATTTGCCCCTAACCAGAAGCAGCCTGCTACCGACCTCGGAGAAGGAAAGACCAACCAGCTCCCTGACCTCGACCCAGAAGGCAAATACATCAACTCTACCCGTATCCGTTGTGGACGTTCTCTTGAGGGATACCCCTTCAACCCATGTCTCACCGAGGCCAACTACCTCGAAATGGAAGGTACGTCTTTTCTAATATTCATCATCCCTCAAACATATATAACTCAAATTTATAAAGTCCGACTATGCAAAACGCAGCATATTATATAGAACAAAGGCTGCAACAGTTCTTTATATATGTATGCTGTAAATTCCTATCGGAAACTCCACGAAATCTACTGGAAAATAAAAGTTAAAAATAAATAAATAAATAAAAGTCGAAAACAATCATCTACTAAACATCAATGTTTTTATAAATTTGTAATGTTTTAGGCAAGGTTAAGAAGATCTTCAACAACATCACCGATTCCGAGCTCCAGGGTACCTATTATCCCCTTGACGGCATGACCAAGGAAGTCCAGAACTCCCTTATTGCCGATCATTTCCTCTTCAAGGAGGGAGACAGGTAATTATGTTGAATATTCTACTAAATTATAGTTTTGCTTTCTGAAAAACTCAAAGAGTGTAAGAATTTGGTAATAAAATTTTTGACTTTTTTGAAACGGAGATATCAGATTTTCTCAAGCTCTAAATTTTATAAAAAAACTATTACTTAAGTACATAATATAATCATTTGCCTTCAGATTCCTCCAACACGCCAATGCCTGCCGTTACTGGCCTAAGGGACGTGGTATCTTCCACAACAAGAACAAGACCTTCTTGGTCTGGGCCAACGAGGAGGACCACCTTAGAATTATCTCCATGCAGAACGGAGGAAACGTCGGACAAGTCCTCGAGCGTCTCATCAAGGGAGTCAAGATCATCGGAAGCCAGGCTCCATTCTCCCGTGACGAGCGTCTCGGATGGTTGACCTTCTGCCCATCTAACCTCGGAACCACCGTCCGTGCCTCAGTCCACATCCGTCTTCCAAAGATCTCCGCCAAGCCCGACTTCAAGTCTATCTGCGATAAACTTAAGCTCCAGGTGAGAAACATTCTTAAAGAACAACTTAATTAAACTAAATATAGTCTTATTTTACTAAAACCGACCATTTCCCAATAGAAACATAATTTCTAATACAAAAACCAAATTGAGAGTTTATTGAAATAGTACTGAACCGCCACAAATCAATATGCTTATTTTATTTTGCATTTTCAGATCCGTGGTATCCACGGAGAGCACTCCGACTCTGAGGGCGGAGTTTACGATATCTCCAACAAGGCTCGTCTTGGTCTGACCGAGTTCGAAGCTGTAAAGCAGATGTATGATGGAGTCAAGCACCTTATCGAGCTTGAGAAGAAGGCTTAAATAACCAATAGAAGGTTCTCTTAATAAACTGGTTAGAGTAGCTTTATAGTATTATAATTGTAAATTATAAGTTCTGCTCTCTCAACTTCTCTTTATGCAAATGTTTTATATGTATAGACCTTTTTTATTTTCTTAAATGTCTCTTTAAACCATTTGTATTTGCAATAAATTTGCATCACTGGTATTGGAATGTTTTAAATATGATTTTTGGGTTCGATTGAAAGATTTAATGGTTACTGAATAACCTACTTGAAAATAACTGGTGATACTTTGAAATAATTTAGAGCAAAGATGGTCGGTTCCATTTTTTGTGTGTTTACAAATGATTTACTATTAGTAAACTCGAATTCGTAACCAAATTTATAGTTTATCTATAGTTACAGTTTAAATAGCTCAAAATAATTCTCCGTAACTGTCTGCTAGTTTCTGCTGAAACCTTAAAACATAATGAAAGTAATGTAAGAGACTTCGAGTAATACATAGAATTGTAATGTCGGCGTTTGAACTTTGATTTTTGTAGAGAGAATTAGGTCAGTAAAGACAGTAATGAGACATTGTGTACCGTACATTAGTTATAAAAAAAGAAGAAGAGAAATTCAAACAACTAGTTGTTCAATGTCTTTTTTTGTCTGTTCAATGTAATTTGTAAGGGTTAACATTATTATATAAACTGATTATTCCAATATATATATATATAAAGGAAGCAACTTAAGGATAACATAATATGTTATAGTTTTGTACTGTAGTCATATTTGAGAACAAGTAGGATTTTCTGTAATAGAAACCTTAGCTAGAATATATCTTTACTCTAACCTCAGATCTGACAAGATAATTTATAAAATGAACGGAGTAATATCTCCTTTACCTTCAAGTACAACTCAAACTTAATAGACATATTTATTCAGTGACTATTCATTCTCCATTTTTTCTTATCAATCCATATCCATGAAATGCATATTTTCTAGCATGGATGCTCCTTGACATCTGTCTTTTGGGGGGCGCATTTGTTTTTTGACCACGGCGGCACGCCATTACTTGACACCGCGTAGCAACTGTTCTCTCTCACCCGCATTGCAATGGCAAACAGCCGACAACATGCATTTCCGCGCCTCCAATGAGGGACAATTTCGGGGAAATACAGGGAGTTTCATTGAAATCTATGTCATTTTAAAGCTAAATCTATTTAGTATTAGAATAGCAGAGGAATTGGAAAAGGCTGAGAGGACCTTCAGATAAAAAGATGGGGAGTCTAATCAAATACATCAAATACATCCTCAGCATTTTCCCAGCTTATCTCATAAGGGAAATGGTTCTAATACAGTGTGGCGGTTCGACAATTGCCAACTTAGTCGATAGAAGGAATCAAAATGAAACTTTTTAACATTATTTGTGTGTGCGGTTGCAAAAAATAGGTTGCAGAGGAAAGGAAGCCAACACTGTTCGATTACAAGTAGAACTCTTACCACAACACTACTGGAACTCATGTTAAGCAAGTTTACTACTATTCACCATTCACAAGCATTAGTGTTAGAACAATAACTTTATAAATACCCTTTTTCTCTTGAATTGGAACTTTTCCCACAGCTATAAAAAAACCAAAAAGTCTTTTTTTGAGCCGACGTTGGTCGATTATTGACCGGCCGCAAAACAAAATAATAATAACAAGACAATAACTTATTAATAGTATGGTTGATTACAAATGCTTAGTCTTGCTCTTACATCAATAATTAAAATGAGTTTCTAACCATGCAGATTTTGCCAAATATCAGAAATTTCAGACATAAAAATGGATCTCTCTCTACATGTTTTGGAGAACTAACACTGTAAATTCGCATATATCAAAAGTTTAAGTGAAATATATTTATTCGTTTGTTTATAATTTCATGAAATCAGCTGTTTTGGTCGTATTTGCGTATTTATTACTCTTTATCAATTATATTTTCTTCACCGGTGGCCCCCGTCTCATGTAACTGCTCCTGTTTTGCTTTTTCCTCTTCCAGACGTTTTCGGATAACCTGTAATTGAATAGAGCTAGGGCTTAGGCTTGTGTCAGCATTTAGTACATTGATTTATAGATGCTATGAATTTGTGAGATCATTTCAGCTTGCTCTGATAATCGTTCTCAATAAAAGAAGGAATATGACAAGTATTTTAAGGAACACCTCGACAAATGTTAACAATATTGAACCTCTAGGGCCTATCTTTAACCTGCCCCAAAACTGAAGATTCTAATAATGCACCTCAATTAGCTTAATTGGTTAATCGTACCTTAGGATCTAAAGCTCTTTCGTGCTGTAGTTTATCATAATAGTTCATTGAAACGACATCTCGTGGTTTAGAAAAACCACCAGTTTGTGACTGTGATTGTAGAGTTAACTGAAAATAATATATTCTTTATCTCAAAAAACAGTTTCCTAAAACTGTAAAATCTAAAGAATAATCTTCAATTATCTTTTAATGTTTGGTTACTCGTAATCACTTGCAGTCTAACAATTCATGGACAAATTCAAAATAACTTTCACGGACTTGATAAACGTTTCCTGACATAAATTCTTTTCAATAACTCTGTTATGTTAGCATACCTGTCCTCCTAGCCATGCCATATATCTATCTATCTCTACTTGGTCTATGTCCATGCCCTTTATTTCAGTTACAATCTGTCGTTGACGAGGCATACCACCTTGGAAACCCTGTATTTAAACATTAATAAAATGAAAGTATTTCTATTTATTTATTATATAACAATATCTTTATTATTATAAAGCGCTATTATACTGTATCTTGATATCAAGAAGAAAGCCGTACATACTCTACTTAACGAATCGATTAACAAGCAATTTGTACAAAATTTTATTATATAAATTTTCTTGCATGAACATATTTGTCTAAAAAACGTATGTATTTTTGTTTTATCTTAAGCTCTTATTTACCAACCTCTCCGGTCTTGGAATCCTGTGCTGCAATCGTGTTTCTTGGATCTTGGAATCTCGGAATGCATCCCCTACTAGCTATTTGTTCTTCTTTTGTGAATCTACGACCACCAGTGGACTCGGTAACCGTATCTCGACGTTTACCTGAAAACAAAATTATTAAAATCCTACTTGAAATCATAGTTTAGTAGTTTTTCTAACGTCTGGTTTAATATGAGGTAAGACTATTTCATTCTAGAAATATGTAAGAGCCAATATTAGGAAGAAAACTGATTTTACAGAAACAATAAACAGAAAGATGGCCCTTCTTGAATAATGTATTGCCGTTATTTAAGAAATTCATTTCAACAAAGTATAACCCACCAATATCCGAACTATTAGAGTTAGCATTAGGAGTGTTCCATTTCTTCAGAATAGTCTTTGTCATTTTATCATCTACAATCTTATTTATCTCTATTCTTTCATCACCATTCTGTATGTAAAACATTCTATATTTATAATAACTGCTACAATATTACCGTATCTTGTACCTTCATTACTTGTTCACGAAAATTCCCGAATGAACCTTCACCGGATTGGTTGGCCTTTTTATAGTGAAGTGGCGGACAGGTTATCTAAATTTAAAGGTTAACTATAAATAAAAGTAAAACATCAGATTAACATTGTTAATAAACTTTATCTCCAAAGGACTAAACAGTTTATATTCCAGTTTCAAAAAACTAGCAAAACTGAGCAACGGCATGAATAAATTAAGAGAATGCAAATAGTTGTAAAATATTAGAGTTTAAGGATATATATTAAACTTATCTTACAAAGGGACACCTAGAAGAAGTTGCATAGTTTTTGTAATATTACACGACTAATACAAAACATATGAAACCTATTAAATGAAAGCGAGATGGCCGAATGTACGAAACTTATGAAAAAAAGACCCCTCTTAGTGTAAAGAATAGGTATAATTTAATATTATTTTATTTAAAACTGCTTTTTACAATTATATTACTAGCACTCTCTCCATTGAGACTGTTTTAGAAAATTCTCAGTTTAAAAGTAAGAATTAAATAAGCCAGGATAAGGTTTATATAAAAATATGATAAACTATTTTAAATAAAACCGAGAGGTCTCTTCGATTATCGACCGAAAACAAAAATACAGTTCTGAAGACTTTGGAAGGACTTTATGAGCATTTAACAAAAATCCTAAGATATACCTGTGGAACAACTCCGTCATTAGATTCCGATAGATTCTTGGTGGATTGGATTTTAATAGCTGAAATTAGTATCTTAACTAAATATCTTTTAGGTTATTATGAATCCACTGATGTCTTTCAAAATATTAGAATTTAACAATAACAAAGGACATTTTGTTAGTGTCTTATAGTTTCACTTTTCTTCACATCGCTATAGACAGAGGACAATGTATTTAAATTAGTAAATACAAAACTAATTATTGTATTTCATTTCTAACATGGGAGGGAGGGAATGGGTTGGCCGGTGGTGAATCATTTTCCCTTGCCTCATTCTTACCGAAAAAGTCTGGTAAAAGGACGATAAATAAAGAATTTGAACAGTAACAAACCTATATAGAATACAGCTAATTCCAAGGCACCTGCGAAACATTATATTTTTATTACTATTTAAAGAAATTAGATTGATTTTTTAAAAGTTTTATATGTCATTTTGCAATTCAGCAAGTTCTGTTTCGAAGTTTTGAGTGTACTGAAGCTGGTGTTTGTATCAAAGTTATTGAATACCATCAAAAACAATTGAAATAAAGTATTTTCTAATGAAAGTGTTGGCTAGCAACAAGGAATACGAGAATATTTTGTTTAGAATTGCCAAATTTGTATAGTTTTACTGAAACATAAATAATCTAATGCCCTATCGAACGTCTTTTAAAGTTATTTATAGAGGTTAAGCATAACATATATGCATTATAAGATAAGTATATCATAACACCCCCATTTCCGACAAAAATAAAAATCATTGAAGGGATAAAAAATGAAGTTTAGAAATTACTTATCCACTTAATATATTCCTTGAATAAAGAGAAAAAAGGTAGTTTTAATTATTATAAACATAAATGAATTAATAGACCTACTGGCATTCCTATTAGTTCCAAATGCATTTTCTCCCTTCTGGCTTGCGTATTTATTTGATCCATACTCCCATGGAATAACACAAGGTAGAACTATCTTGCGACGGTACACATTTTCTTGCCGACGAGCATATTCCTGAATTGTGCCCAGCTACCAATAACACATTATTTTGATTATATTATTTTCTATATTGCTGCGTGCCTTATTATACGTTTAACGGTTCGCTTCCGTAAAATTAGCTATTTTGAAAAGAGAGAATGAAGGATTTTCAGAATGTTAACAAACCTTCTTTTTACCACCACGGCGACATCGAAACTGCGCAATAGAATTATAATAAAATAAGGTGTAAACTGTTATTATATGTCTATTAACGTACCGTTTTCTCGTTCATGTTGATCTATTGTGTAGACAGCTCAAACAGAATGGATGTAGGTGGATAAATAAGACAGTTCGCTGAAGGAGGAGGCACCCGACCGGGCTATGAACAAATAATACAGCTAGAGGATGATCAAAAGTAAATCCCCTAAAGTATCTATAAAATGAGATTCGGTTCAAAAACTTCTAAAAGTTTATGCATCTAACAATAAGTAATGTTAATCCTTTAACAGTATAAAAAGTGTTTAATATTTTAAAGAATAGTTCATATAGAGATTAAAAGTGGAACAAACATCAACAGAAACTGTCCGGGTCACCATCATTCTGAAAGTACTGTTCCTGATTTCAACTATTTTTGAAGGGTGAAGCTTGATTACAATCCGGTTAATAAGTGACACGACAAGAACTTTAATATACAATGTTTTGCTATCGTTAATTAATGTTTGTTCTGGAGAAATTTCGAAATGTTAATTAACAAAACTTAAGTTATTGAAGCTTTCTAATTGAAACCACTGGAAAGCCGCTAAAAGTGTTAAAATAAAACAATTCTATGAGGTTAACTAGCTCATATAACTGAAAAAGTCATCTGTTCCATATGAAACCTTTTTGTTTTCCGTCTGTTAACTAGTAACTGATAAATAAATAAAATAGGACAAAAATAACATGTGTCTTGAGAAGAAAATGACGAATTTGCTGTCTAGAAACGCCGAGTTAGGCGCCTTTATATCTTGGTAAAAATGAATGAAAAATGTGTTTATTCAGAATAAAAATATAGAGGAAACTTGAAAACATTGTTTGCAATAAGATAAGTGATGTTATTCAACAGAGCAATTTCAGAAACTATTCGAAATCTTACATTAATAGAGAAATCTTGAAAGAAGGCGAAGTTGTTTCAAGTGTATTTTTAAAACTACAGAAATACAGAACTAATGGTAAGGTTTCTTTTATTTTATCTGATCTTTTTTATTTCTAGTAATTCGCGAATACGTAAGATTTAGTATCAATTCTGAATCAATGTATTATCCATTGTTATAGGTTTAACTACCAAAGGAAACTTTTGTTTGAACTATAGTCAGTTTTAATACCTCGACTGCTAGCGCCATTTGTAGACTATGTATATCTCCTGACATTAAGTTTACTAATTGGAAGTTTTATAAGCGTTTTCAAAAATGGCAAAAACTTCGCAGCGAGCAGGGTTCGAACCTACGCGGGCAATGCCCATTAGATTTCAAGTCTAACTCCTTAACCACTCGGACATCGCTGCATGTTTAACTATGTCACTGAAGTGTATAACAACAAACACCACAAAATATTAAATGCCTTTATTTGTAGATATATATCTTGCAACCCTTCAAATTAGAGTAGAGCTTTGAGGAAGTCACTTCTGCATTCGGAATGATGGTGGGAAAGGTTGAAAGATGCATTCAAAGCTGTAATGAACATACCTAAAATTCTTTCTTCAAACCCCTATTTCTTTACTCAAACAAAATAGTTTAATTCTCCAAACCTTTCCCATAATAATGGTAAGAAATCAAATTTATGTAAGTAAATATTCCGAAAGAATACTTCGGGAACCATCAATGGCTCACCGTCTAACTCCATTGGCCCAACTCCACAAGTATCAGAACAAAGATATTTCACAAGAACCTTGAGGTTGGGAGTGGGTTGATTTGCTAGTTCGCACTTGTCGCAGTTTGCTAAAAATACGCAATTCCATTTAAAAAATAGAATTCCGCTGCATTTGAACAGTTTTGAACGTATTTTTCAGTCAAACATTCCCTCAGGATGGGCTAACATATGAAGCAAGAAAAAAAATGAGAATTATTATATTGTAATCCAAATATGTGCCCTACCTCGTTCAGGACATGCAGCAACTCTGACACATTTTCTCTGTTTGAAAGATTCGCAATCCGATTGAATACCGTTGAAGCATCTGAATTAAATTGCAAAATTTACGAAAGCATCTAATTTTTTAGTTTGATTAAATCATAACCAGCCAAAGCTATTTTAAATAAAAGTTAGCTGACTTGTTGGCATTGCTGTGCCGTGCGGCCTTTTCGAAAACTTGTAAAACACCAACCCATCGAACTGTTGCTGGCATGAACCGGATAAACGTCCAACTCGGGATCCAGTGATATTCAGTGCGAGCACAAGACGATACATCTCTTTAGGCACCATAAGATTTTCCTGGAATATACAAATATCGTTGAAACCGTGAAATCAGAATCCTAGACTCGTTTACTTTTATGCATTCACATTGTAAATAAACACTTCAGAGAGTTCCTAAAAGTGTGAATAAAACTTACAATATCGATTAACAGAGGCTTTACATTAAACATTAGATCAATAACGTCTTCACCATTACCAAGGAACTGTAGACGACGAATGGTATTTGTTAACTAAATGCAAACACTAAATTTCACTATTATATAAATAATACGAGAATATGAATGCATAATTTCGCTACTGCGGGTTTAGGAGACTCACCAGACTTACATTTTTCAACGGTTCCGGTAGAGTGGCTATAATCCTCTCGACCATTGAATCCATGCAATGAGCAGCAAGCATTTGGCATATCCTAACATC